>NMRB01001204.1:155788-168918 GCA_002633025.1 Notospermus geniculatus
CACGTGACTGGGGATGGCCAGTCATAAATGGAGTACCAAATGTGCATGGCCGAAAACTCGACCTTTATAAGTTTAGTTTTGATACATACCTAATAGGTATCTTGCAGCTAACCGACGTTAGGGACGAAATTACCTATACGATGACTTATAATAAATTATCGGCACCTTTTCAAAATGATTGGTTGTCCTAGCGTCGCGGACGTAACTACCAACAAACGACGATCGTAGGAGGCGGAACTATTGCTTGTAGAGATCAATACTTACAAAATCGGTTGCCGTGACCAGTCCAGACTGCTTGTTGCCGCCCATTGGTGGTGCACGTATTTCTCATTCTCAAGTCATTTTCTAGTGATCGACATGTACGTACCAGATTGCATGGACAGTTCGGTCAAATTTCCTAGAATATTTCCGACACAAAATACCAGCGGATATGGAAAGGAGGAATTCCACAAAAAACCATCCAAATTGATCCGCTGGTGTAAGAGTAAAGAATGTTCCCCTGTAAAAAGTGGGGGACTGACTATTGCTCCATGACGGATTAAGATGCATGCCTATAAAAACCAGGTGCGAAAGGACAGAATATCCCCTGTAATATTAACTGCGTCCAAGGAATAATAGATCCTAGTTACATTCAAATATCTGCTATTGGTTTCTGCATATACTATCAGCGGTATATTTTTTTTCGAGGAAGGTATTGGATGGGTGTGAAGCACCTCCATCGAAAAATTCAGAGGGTTCACATGTTAAAAACATAAATAATCGTTTATGATATGACATTTTTTTCGCAGCCTTTTCGGTTTGTTCCGTGGACTTCACACCTTTGCGATGCCAGGAATCGTACATGTATTATTTTTGCCGAATATATCCCCACACCCCCAGTCAACTTATCCCGATGATCACTGACTCATATTGACATCAGGAATGTATGATCAAGTGTCAACATTCCACTTTTTCTACCTACCTGTAAAATACACTGATGGGGAGGATTACATGTACGAAGTGCTTCAATCAAATCACGGTGTAAATTGGTACTACGATCCTCCGCTAGGTGGGTTTAGGAGTGGTACCAATCTACTCACGGTGGTTTGTTTGAATATTACTTCTGGCATAACTCCTCCCCTATTACTTGTCGACCAATAGTCGTGGTGACGAAAATCATTCTCCCGCGAGTGAGTTAGGGGTTTAGTGCTGTAACAATGCATAGAGTACTTTTCTTCGACGAATACGTCTTTGTATAAGTCACCGCATAGGTAATTTCGTCCGATACGTCGGTTAGCTGCAAGATACCTAATCGCGCGATGATCACCCTTTTTGAATACGGCCCATAGCTTTCTACCGGACTCGAACCCACGGACTCTCGCATTAGGCATCAATCGCCAGCAATCAGGACACATTCAACAAATAGCGAATTTTCTTATTCACGCGGGAGTGCGGTAATTTTCATCATATCAATTTTTCGTGCAGTACTCAGCCAGCCAATTAGCACAGCCGATGTTCTCTAACTTGCCTACATGTATTTGTAACAACGTTCTTGATCGGTTATCTCGCATCGTTCTGGTATTGTGTTTGGATTAGCGCCGGGATAAATGCACCTGGCTACGATCTAAGAGCAGAGTGTAACACGCGAGGCCAGCTCAATTCAGAAAGCCGAGTTTATGAAAACATCTTGGAAGACAATTATGGTGGAACCGCATGATCAGATCGCGGAGTAGCCCGCCTTTATTCACTCCCAGACGAGCTACATCAGCCAGCAAGATGAACATTCAATGGACTTGTGCACGCAGGAGGCATTGTGATAGGAAGCCATCTTGAAATTCATGTGACGTCATCGACAATGCCATCATTCGATTGGCCGTACCTAAAAACCTAGATATTCCACTTGAATTGTGGTTCTAGGTTGACCAGAATAAAAGTTACACTCTTAAAAAATTCTTGTCATCGCAACTTGTCTGCGAATATTGATGAGATGCTTTAGTCAGCCTGACGAATTACGTCATTCATGACACAATTTACTTGTCATGGCGAGTCGCACATCTCTGCGACGAGTTCAGTTTATCCAGTTGACAAGGTCTCTTATTATGGCGATAAGTTGCAGGTGGCAGGACATTATTGCGCATGCGCTTCCCTCACATTTATCGCTCAATTTCTTGAACTCTAAGCATGCTGTCACCATCGCTGCCTCAATAGCCACGAGGGTTTAGGGGTTATGTCTAGTAGTTTATACATTTCATAGGTCGTAGGTTCGAATCCCGCCGTAGGCCCTGAAATNATGATATGTTCAGTTATATTCACGTAATGTGTTAAGTTGTGTTTTGTTAAACACAAAACTAAACGCTAAACGCGTCACCTGGATTTACAGTGCGGTTGGGGTCGAAAATTTGTGAATTCTGGAGATTGACTTCTTGCTTATTTGTAACAATGCATAAGAGTACTTTTCTTCGACGAATACGTCTTTGTATAAGTCACCGCACAGGTAATTTCGTCCGTTACGTCGGTTAGCTGCAAGATACCTAATAGGTCTGTAGGAACCACAAAAACCGTATTAAGGCTTATTTACAATGAATCATAGATGGTGCTACCATCGAAATTTTGACGTTAAAGACGTAAAGCCACGGCCTCATGTCATTATAGATGTTGTTGTGGCGTGCTTGTTCTGTGACGTCAAATTCTGTGACGGCTGACTGGTGGTGGCCTCTAACGGCAATAAAGGCCAAGTTTCCGCCTGTGGGTCATCGCTAGCCTTCAACAAACCAAACGTTACTGCTGCACCTAGAGCTTACCTGTATTGTCATGAAGAAACATCAGATAAATTCCCTGACTTTGTCTATCTCGTATGATTAGTAAAATTCTTCCTTGCTCTGCAACATCGTCGCTTTACAACATCGTCAAGCAATGACAGGGTTTGAGGATTAAACCAGTCGGCTTTTGAAACCGCACGTTGTACAGAATTGGGAAGGACTTTGCAAATGCTAATGCCTAGCGTACATCGGCCTTGCGTCTGGAAACAACTGAACGCAACAATCGCTTTTCGATGTACGCGTTCCGCGCACATCGGTTACGACAGGTCATTGCGGCAACAAGTTCCACAATCCAGTATTCAATCTGGAGCGCGCACAACGGACAGGCAATGGTACTGAATGCTACACGGAAATTGTCGATGTCTTCCGATCGGACCATTCGAGAGTCATGTGATTCACGTGACCAGATGTGTTCCACAAACGAGGAAATACATTGCCATCGCGCGTACATTAGAAGCGACTGAAGACGACTAGAAGCAACCGTTGGCAACGAGTAGAAAACATGAGCAACTGGATGGAACTAGCGGCAACGGTCGGCCACAGCGTTGCAGGTGTAAAAGTAACCCAGGTCCTAGCAAGTAGGGGCCGCGGGACCCTAACTCCTAGGATTCTAAGTCCTACGGACCGTAACTCTTAAGAATCTAAGTCCTACGGTCCCATCTGGTGCTCACCAGTCTAATCTGGCCTGATGGCCATCTAGCCTGGTTTGAATCCATCACATTTCCCGTTTCTGAGGGGGTGAGAGCCTCAGCCAATCATCGGGGCGCGAAGGAAAATCGACGCGCCAATCAAAATCCATGNCTCAGCCAATCATCGGGGCGCGAAGGAAAATCGACGCGCCAATCAAAATCCATGTTACAAATGCGAGCGTGAAGAGCAAAGAAAGTGTCCAACGGTGATTTGTTTCGCGAGTTCTGATTGGCTCGGAGGCGGGGTCAAGTAGGGGTCAGGTTCATTAATAATTGATGCATTAACGGAAAAGATGACAGGATTCGGACAAGGCTAAAGACGGAGTCCTGGACAACTAGGAACTGTAGTCCTAGGACCAGGATTCCTAGGAACCAATGTCCTAGGACTGCGTCTCCTTAGGAATAGAGGTGCAACATTTAGAAAAAGTGGTCCTAGGCGGACTTCCGTTACGATAGAAATCTAGTATCCCAAGTCCTACTCAAAATTAAAGAAAACTTCAGGGTTGATATACATCAGTCGGCGAATGAAAAATATGCGCAGAATACTTTGAGTTATGCACATGATGTACATAACTCAAAGTATTCTGCACATATTTTTTATTCGCAGTGAGGTGCTGCAATTTGAAAACTTGCGCCAGGCAGGACCTGATGAAAATGGGGCCGTGATTTGGACCTTGCGGGGATATAGTCATAACAAGATCACCCTCGGTAAAATGCCATGTAAGTGCGTATAACTCCGGTTAGAGCGCACTAAGGCTCTATTCCTCTCCTGAATCCTCGCCAGGCACATCGTTCACTTGCCCCTTCAGGCGTCGATACACCAGGTCCTCCGTCGGACCCGCTTTCCTAGGAATGCAAGTCCGCCGGACCTGCTTTCCTCGGAATGCAAGTCCGCCTGACATGCTTTTCTAGACATACAGGTGTGAAAGTAACCCAGGTCCTAGTAAGTAGGGTCCGAGGGACCCTAACTCCTAGGATTCTAAGTCCTACGGACCCTAACTCTTAGGAATCTAAGTCCTACGGTCCTGGACAACTAGGAACTGTAGTCCTAGGACCAAGATTCCTAGGAACCAATGTCCTAGGACTGCGCCTCCTTAGGAATAGAGGTCCAACATTTAGAGACAGTGGTCCTAGGCGGACTTCCGTTACGATAGAAATCTAAGATGCCAAGTCCTACTCAAAATTAAAGAAAACTTCAGCGTTGATACATCAGTCTGCGAATGAAAAATATGTGCAGAATACTTTGAGTTATGCACATGACGTACATAACTCAAAGTATTCTGCACATATTTTTCATTCGCAATGAGGTGCTACAATTTGAAAACTTGCGCCAAGCACGACCTGAAGAAAATGGGGTCGTGATTTGGTCCCTGCGGGGATACAGTCGTGACAAGATCACCCTCGGTAAAATGTCATGCAAAATGCATCGTTCACTTGCACTTTCAGGCGTCGATACATCAGGTCCTCCGTCGGACCTGCTTTCCTCGGAATGCAAGCCCGCCGGACCTGCTTTCCTCGGAATGCAGGTCCGCCGGACCTGCTTTCCTCGGAATGCAAGTCCGCCTGACATGCTTTTCTAGACATACAAGTCCATAGACCTACGATTAGAAATCAAAGTCCAAAAGACAATGTTTTGTAATGATCGAAGATGACAAGGGAAAAAAATTAAACAAAAAAACAGTTGCCCGACAGGGAGTCGAACCCGCGGTATTTGCTTTATGTGCAGGTCCCCGAACCACTTCACCACGAGTGACCGGCTGACCGACGACCGATTATTTTAGCTATTTGAATGCATATTCTATTAAAGAGCTATACAGATTCTATTGTGCATTTAATAGGCCTACAAAAGGGGAATGACTTCGGTTACGGCGGACTTTGATTTCTGTCACTGTTGTAAAAGAAATCTAAGTCCCGTAGTAATCAGAGTCCTATACCTTTTATATAGGATTGGTAACCCAGGAACGGAAGTCCGGGTAGGACAGTGGTTTCTAAGAAATGGGGGCCCGTAGGGCCCCCATTCCTAAGGGACCAAGGTCCGTGGGACCTTGGTTCCGGGCGGACCTGCATTTCTTTCACACCGGTACAAATCCACAGACCAACATTCCTCGAAATCAGAGTCCGACAGACCTACGACTAGAAATTGAAGTCCAAAAGACAATGTTGTGTAATGATCGAAGATGACAAGAAAAAAAAAATTTAAACAAAAAACAGTTGCCCGACAGGGAGTCGAACCCGCAGTATTTGCTTAATGTGCAGGTCCCCGAAGCACTACACCACGAGTGACCGGCTGACCGACGACCGAATATTTTAGCTATTTGAATGCATGTCCTATTAAAGAGCTATACAGATTCTATTGTGTATTTAGTACAAAAGAGGAAGGACTTCGGTTACGGCGGACTTTGATTTCTGTCAAAGTTGTAAAAGAAATCTAAGTCCCCTAGTAATCAGAGTCCTATACCTTTTATATAGGATTGGTAACACAGGAACGGAAGTCCGGGTAAGACAATGGTTCCTAAGGAATGGGGGCCCGCCCCCATTCCTAAGGAACCAAGGTCCGTGGGACCTTGGTTCCGGGCGGACCTGCATTTTTTTACACCGGTGCGCCTACATCGGCCTGTTTGAGCTTCTGGACCCATGTTCCCGAAGCCGTCGTTACGCTATGCATTTTCCCAGTTAACGACATCGTTAACCTAACGATGGCTTCGGGAACATGGCTCCTGATCAGTTGCTGCTGGTTCCATGTAGTTGCCAACCGTTGCCGGAAACGACATTGCCGGTAGCTGCTTCCAGTCGCAAGGCCGATGTACGCTAGGGTTAAAAGATCATAGTGAGCACGCCTACTGACCGTTGTGAGCACTGCAATTCGTCCACTCTTGCTGATGGCTACCCCTGGACATCGACAGGGGTATTGGCGTAATTGATTGAGCCCTGCCGTAAGGATTGTCTTCTCTAGAATTCGTAGTCTTTGTTTTGGCTGAAAAGTGTTCGAAGCTGTAGACATTTTGGGGTGGACTTCTCCTGATTCATGTAGACATTCCTGGTCAGTCGTCTAGAAGCACTGCAGCAGTAATTACGTAACGTATGACGCAATTGCTGCACATACTTCTAACGGCCGGGCCTTCTCCCTCCGAGTCCGCTGCAGAGTTGTCGTTCATGTGTCGTCCGTTAGAGGAAACGTCCAGTAGCCTATATTACTTACCATGAGAACAAATTCAAACTTGTAGACGATAACCGCATAATGTCCAAACTTCGTGTGGTACAAAACAACTCCGTGGTTTCCCCTAATATAAATACTACCCAGACAAGACTCTCGCCCTCGGTGTCCATGTCCCTTAAGCCTAATCGTCGGAAGTTCCTTTAGATGTCCAGACCTCAGCTCATACCAAGAGACATTGTACTCGAGAGGTTTACAGCGGATTCCTTTGTTAACAGAGTGGAGGGATACAAAATCATTGACTG
The DNA here is from genome assembly GCA_002633025.1 of Notospermus geniculatus. Classification (NCBI taxonomy): domain Eukaryota; kingdom Metazoa; phylum Nemertea; class Pilidiophora; order Heteronemertea; family Lineidae; genus Notospermus; species Notospermus geniculatus. The sequence continues at coordinate 162,735 of NMRB01001204.1, forward strand.
ATTCACGAAGGATGTCAATCATCTTACAGTTCCTAACTGTGAGAGTGATATTTGCAACCTCTTCTGTTGTTTTCTCGGTCCCCTGTATTTTAATCCTCAAAATGTCCATCCGACCAGTGGTGATCCTTTCAGATAAGTCCTCAGACCGTGACGTCACCCATACGTCACAGTGTGTTTCGTTTCTACTTAGGATAAATCCGCAGGCCTTGATTTTACCGTTGAATGTCATGTGATGTGTGAATGCATGAAAAGGCTTAAAACTGGCCGTCGCTTGATTTCTGTTTTTGAAGTCCTTTTTCAAAATATATGTTTTGCTTCCGAGCTAAAGCAAGTAAAGATATGGGACCTTATTCACAAAACATACTTAGAGTTGTACATTCTTAGCGTCCTCTAACCATTGTTCAATGGTTGACGCACAATAGCTCCTGGAATGTTACGAATTCTTAAAGGGAGACATCCGAAAGATATTGCCCGGCGGGCACTAGTTGTTTTTGTTTTGATTAGCGCACAGCGCCGTCTGTTAATCAGCGGTGACACTACGCTATGGCACAGGCCCCTGGAGAGCTATCAGTGAGTTTAGAACACGTACCTAACCAAACGTATCTAAAAAAACACAACACGTATCTATAAACACACCCCGAGTTCACGAAATCGTGAACTCGGGGGGAGGGGGGTGTTATTTTTACATACTAGTGTTTTTGGATAGATACGTGTTCTAAACTCACTGATAGCTCTCCAGGCGCCTGTGCCATAGCGTAGTGTCACCGCTGATTAACAGACGGCGCTGTGCACTAATCAAAACAAAAACAACAAGTGCCCGCCGGGCGATATCTTTCGGATGTCTCCCTTTAACTGCAGAGATAGTTTTGTGAATAAGGAGCAGGTATCTTATTCACGAAGCCCCCGCAACTTTAAGGGTACGCAAATCCTTTGTCAGGCTGACAGTGAACAACAGGTTCCCGCAAATGGACAATAGAAAACGCATTCCGCAGAGTTACGGAGGTTTCGTGAATAAGGTCCCAGGATTTAAAAGATAGAAAAGGGAGGCTTAAAAATTAGCCATGCCCTCGGAAAGTAGTAGGCATACGCAGTGAGGAGAAAAGCAGCAGAATCGATCTTACATCCGAGGCAACTTTTACCGAACGCATTATCGAAAATAACAAAATAAGTTCAGGAGTACATGAATACATGTATGTTCTTCGATGCAGATTTTGTCGGCCAGTGCTAGGCCTTCATTTTTTAAAACTTACCCTGACGGTAACAACATGTCTGCCCAGTAATCTCCGAAGATTCTCATTTCGATTGTCATCCTGATCTACGTAGAAGTACTCATTTTCTATAAAACAAAATGATTTTTTCCTGACCAAACTGAATCCGGTACAAGCTCTATACAAGGAGCAGATCATGGCGCAGTGCAGCTCACGTTGCGTTACCAAGGGGTGAGAAACCATATTATACGTTACTTGGTTTCCGACTCTAACGGGAACCGAAACGAATGTCTGTTGGCCAAAGGTAACGTCGTGCAGAAGAAAGAATGACCAGAGAGGGAACACTATCGGCGATGACAAAGCTTGGTTCTTGATCGTCATGGTTGGTCCACGTTCACATATTGTATAATAGTTTTCTTCATGAAATGCTCAAATGGTAGTTTATGGGAACAACTACTTCTAAATCAATCAGAGTTTAACGTCATGAAATGTAATGGTGGATTTTCCCCATTGTGTCAATATTTATCGATATGTGGCAGTGATAATGGCCGTTTGTCAAGATTTCTGCAGCGATACGTTGTATGAGTAGAAATTGTTTCTGAGTATTCCGTTTTTGAGTATCTGTTTCAATATCGATTTAAGTATGCCAGCAATGATTTTTTAAATCAAATTTTAATGTTGCTTTACGTGTCTGTAACAATGCGGCATAGAGAAAACGCGGAATTCCGTGGTCAAGAATCCGTAACTGTAATTATAGCTTTTAACAATGGAATAAACTATACACTGGCCCCAACACATTTAGCATACAATAATAATCAAATAACAAGGCCAAGCAAAGCAGTTGGAATGCAGCCACAGCGGGATTGTTTCTGTAGCCCAACCACCTTGCTACCTCGTATCTCGGCTAGTGCCAATATGATAAGAGATAAGGGGAGGGGACGGGAGGGATGATCGACGTGACAAGTTTCACACCAGTTAATGGTACTGTATTAACTGCAGACCACCAAATTATGTCTAGCGGAATTCCGTGGAATTCCGCGTCTTCTCCATGCCGGTAACAATGGGATTCAAAGTTGAGGATAGGCCCTAATAGAACAAGAAGACGTTTTTTTTTGGGGGGGGGGGTGCATCCATTCCATGTCTTGTCTGCTTTTCACTGTCTCAAATCGTATCGCCAGACCACATCACCGACCAGTAAAGTTTCGAAAGATCGAGGGTGACATTTCGGCCTGTCATCCCACATGAAGGGTGCCATTTTCTTACTGGCCCTAACAATCGGGACAGGAAATAATGAGACGCTCTTTGAATGCGATCTCTTTTTTGCCTTCCATCGACGGCCTGTGGTAGCTTTGGGACACTGTTATGTCACAATTTTCTGGGCATTCACAGTATTGCATACAACTGGAACAGATTCAAGGCAGTTTTCTGCTGGTAGAGTGCAAGTCCCTCCAGTAAGATCAGGAAATGAGGTTGGGATCGGGTGGAATATTCTCCTAAATCATTGAAAAACCGAACATTTTCGAAAAAGAGGGAACGGCCGGACGACATGGTCAATCGTAGATATGTTGTTTACGTTTGTGCATTTAAATGGTTATTTTTGTTATTGTCGAATTGTAGATCCCTTGTTTTCAGTCTTTGATGAATGATTCGTTGATGCCTGGCAAAGCGTACATTATACACCTCGACATGTACACGACCTTTGTGTATTTGATATGTACGCAGGAATTGCATTTCATTCTTAAGTTCAGCAATGGCAAAGTGTAGATTCCAAGCTGCTTGTGGGAGTGGTCGCAATCCACTATGTACAACAGACATCACCCACTTAACTGGAACATAAAAAGCTTGTAAACTTCCTAGTACAGGTCTGCAGGAACCGCAAAAACTGTATTCAGGCTTGTTTACAATGAATCATAGATGGCGCCACCATCGAAACACGGAAAATCTAGTTTGTGCATGCGCACAGTGTATCATCGCAGATTGTTTTCCTTCATTTTAAATCTCGTTTACTTTGTAACTGGGTTTATATTGGTTCACACCGCGTCATACGATACTAGTATCCAATGAGGATCATACCCACTCCCTCAATAGGTGTCGGTAGCTGTTAAACCCATTGAATTGAAGGGGACACCTTGGTCCTGATCAATTTCCAACACAAAAGGCGTCCATTTTATCGGACAGGGTTTAGTCCGAACACTGCCACCTGTTGCTCATTTGCAGAACGGACGCAACAAGAGTCAGATGAAGCCTATCGCGGGGGGGGGGGTCTATTTTGATTGGTCCGTCCATCTCCAGGTCGTGTTTTGCATATTCACTTAGTTTCGGCAATCGTATCATTTGCAAACGCTGCTCTCAGGCATTCTACTTGCTTAGGTTTCAACCAGCTACACTCTCACACTCTCTGTTCGCTCTAGACAGACAAACATTCGTTTGGCAAGAAAACCGCAATTTGTTATCAAAATCACGAAATATGTTCCTCTCGAAAAGCCAATGCACAGCATCGCGATCGTTACTGTTTGAGGTCACGTGATACGGGAACGACCAATCCGTGATCTGATCATGCTGATGACGTAGAACCAAAATCTGGTTCTTCTTTCACTCATCATCTGACTCTGTATTGCGTCCAGCATAGGCTAAAAATAGCAATACGAGTCAGACGTTCGCACTAGACATGGTTACGATGCGCTGCCCTCTATTGTAGTTATGATATCTATTTAAATCCTTCAATGGGAGACATTACTACCGTTAGAGGGCACCACCAGCTAGCTCTGCTAGAACGTCACAAATTTGACGTCAGAGACGTAAAGCCACGGTCTCATGTCATTGTGCATATTGATGTCATGGTGTCCTTACCTTCCCTGTGAAGTCAACTTCATGACGTCCAAGGACGGCAAACTATAGTGTTCCAACGGCAGTTAAGTATTCAACTGTGGGTCGCCGCTACAACAAACCAAATCTCACTGCACCAACAGCTTACCTGTATTTTCGTGAAGAAACATTAAATAAATTCCCTGACTTTGTGTTTCTCGTATGATTAGCAAAATTCTTCCTTCCTCTGGGTCATCTTTCAACCAAGTGGGCGCAACAACACAACTCTTCTTCCGTCTTCTCCATTCAGATCGGCTTATATATGTCGGTTTAATTTTCGACCTGCTGGAATCTTCAGGATTCGAGAATGACGTCAGAATGACGAGTCTCTAATTGCATGACATGAAAAATAAAATGGTCACCCCGGTTTTCATCTGACCTACATTTCTATATGTAGGTCACAGAGGTCGAGAATTGCGTTTTGTCAAGATGGCTACCTGACCGGCCATATCTTAAGGTTCGATTAGAATGGGAATTTGGCACCCTCCCCCTCTGAATTTAGTTGGTGGTTGTCGAAAACTAACAGTGTCAGCTTATTGGCGTTGATCGTCATCTTGGCGTTGGCGTTCAGGCGTCATACGTTTAACGCCAAAATACGTAACACCAGGATGGTACCAACACTTCTTTGGGTAATCCTCCAATAAAATGAAATGAATGCTTCGTAGCAGGGCAGTAGGCCTTGTCTTGTTATAGATAAACAGTATGGGTAACTTTGATTGAAGTAGAACATACACCATGTTTGCTGTTCGTTTCAAACTTCTTTCGCATTGTACAGTTAAAAGCTTCAGTTAGTGGTGGTCGAGATACTGTCGTCCTCTTGATGACCCACACACGCCCCGAGATGTACAGCCCAGCCAGTGTGTTGAACAAGACACCTGCGGATGGTTGGAAGTGCATGGGCCATTCAGACCATGGGGCCCTCAACATGACAAATTTCCCTTTTAAACAGATAGTAAGGCTCTAGTCACTAAAGCTAAAGGTGTAAGTTTCGTCAAATCCTATAAAAACAAGGTACCCAGTATCTGGGGCAATGGCTGCCTGAAGGGTCAGGGTTTAGGGGTTAGGGGATGGGGGTAAGGTCTCAAGGGTTGTGAGGTAGGAGTCGGGGTGTTAGGATTCGGCGTGGTTGGCATTCACGCCTTCAGCGTCACGAACCCTCAGCAGGACTTGCATGTTCGTTGGTCGACCGGTTCTCTGGCCTTTAACCAGAAGTAATAGGGTCTGGGGCCATATGCATAAAACGTCCTTAAGTTAAGTGTAAAACTTACCCTTAAAGTGTAAGGATTTCACTTTACCAAGATTTATATAAGTATACAACTCCGAATATGTGCCAAAAAGTGAGTTGACGAATTTGCCTCTGGTGACCCTGTAACCGAAGGGATCTTAATTTGTGAAGGATTATTGTATAAACAAGATCATTACGAACAAAATGACACCTCCCATAGTTTTATGCACTCAGATATAACCGAGCTACAGAGCAGTTTTGAATGGACCATATTTTCGACAAATTGATATTGTACAGTACTTAATCCCAGGGTCGGGCACTCTGACCTATACAACAAATCCATGGTTCACCAAAATCAAAAAAATTTTGTATGCCAGTAATATGTCTGTAACTTTACACAAGAATATTGATGATATTGTAAATAATACAATTCAGTCAACAACTGTTAAATCTAAACACTGGTTATTTAAAGCGATGTACTCGCGAGGGTTGAAAATGAAATCTCGTTCAACTATCGCGACCCGCGATAGCTCCCCAATTTCATTCATAGCTGGCGGGATTCTTGAAACTGATCTCCTGTGATTTCTAGCATCTTTGAACCATCAAACTACGGTATCGTTGACGTTTTATACAATAAAACGTTCATGAAAAATCTTTTATTAATATTATTTCAATGAATTTGGGCGACATTAGTGTTTACTGCCGGAATAATTTCAAAATCTCACGGGGTATTTCCGAGAACGAGATCGACAGACTGACAACAAACATGGCGCGGAAAAATCCGAAGTGTGAGGAAGACTGACCAGAGAATTCGCCTCACTGCTGCAAGTTTAGTCAGATGGCGGCGTGTGAAGACAGAAAGTTGTTGTAGCACTAATGAGGACTT
>NMRB01001204.1:179152-214142 GCA_002633025.1 Notospermus geniculatus
ACAAAATCCATAGATCTATAGAACAGTGCTGAGTCCTATGTGGGAAAAAGTGTTACATAATAATTTTTCAAGTGTGTGGAGGCTTTCGTGACCAATTCATGCACTGGTTAACTTCAAACAAAGATGACAAAGGCTACTAAGTTCTTTCTCAGTGCCTGTTAGTTTTTACAATACAATGTCATGAGTAACCAGCACAGGTCACAACATTTATCTATGCCTATACAGTGACCCATGCATGGTGTATGATTTGCATTATTATGTAGGGACCGTCTCATAAGTTGTTGGTAGTGGAACTCAAGTGGTGTTGATATAGCTTTACAAAAAGGTCAATTTCTCAGAAACTAAACGACGTATTTTGACAGTAACTTGCTAAATCACCTTTATTTTGGCATAACTTCATTCTAGACAAGGAAATTTGGTGAAAAATCCAGAAACAAAAAAGTTTTTTTTTGGACCTTTTTTCAATGACAGATTACGCAATGAACAAGTGAATCTTGTGCAAAAACATTGATGCCCAGTTGTAGTCAACAAGATTTCTGACTTTATGCAGAAAACCGCATTTAAATTGGTTTGATGGTTTATGAGATATTTGAGATAATAGGTGTTGATATTAATACGAACAAGACTGTACATGTACATGAACATGACTGCAGGCAATGCTGTAATGCACTTTTTAGTATGTTAAGAACTGTGTAAAATGGCTGTTAACGGTGAAAAAGAACAAAAGAGGTGACCAGATTGGTAGGACAGAAAGGGGATACATGGTCTGTCAAATCAAAATCCTTGACACAGTTCAGTGTTGTCCTATCCTGGCCTAGCAGATAATTTCCCCGGCCTATTTAGCCACCATGCATTAAAAACAGCATGGATAACATATTCCAACATGTGCCTCCCACAACTGTGAAGTTAAGGAGTCAGTTAAGGGAACTGTGACCATACTAATTTTAAAAGTTAAGGGTGAGTTTGAGGCTTTTAATATTCCAAAGTAGCTTTCTGCATCTCCCTTAAACTAAGATTCCCACTTTAGTGGTGGTCTAAGGGAATCCCTTGGGATTTTTATGCTTAAGTTGTTTTATGCATATGGCCCCTGAGGATTAACCACTCGGCTTTCAAAACCGCATGTTGTACAGAATTTGGAAGGACTGGCGTTCCTACTGACCGTTGTGAGGAGTGCTATTCGTCCGCTCTTGCTGATGGCTACCCCTGTACATCGACAGGGATATTTGTGAAATTGACTCCCTTCGGTCGGAATAGTTGTGCTCTTCACAATTCGTAGTCTTTGTTTTGGCTGAAAAGTGTCGAACATTTAGACATTTTTGGGTGGACTGTTCCCGATTCATATTCACATTCCTGGTCAGTCGTCTACAAGCACTGCTGCAGTAATTACGTAACGTGTGATGCAATTGCTGCACATACTGCTGACGACCGGACCTTCGCCCTCCTAACGTCCGCTGCAGCGCGCATATTAAATGGACTGCGACAGGGGTATTTTCTTACAGACCTACACGTACACTCATGCCGAAAAGTAAATGGACAGTGGTTTTTTACCCTGTACATGAAATAATGCCTAATTTGGGGTTTTAGCTCAGATATATGGCCCTACAACATCTCTTATTTGTGTCCAAGAGCAAATTTCAAGGAAAAAATGAAAATATCATGCAAGTATCACTGTTTCAAAATATCATTGAAAATGAGATTTTTGAAATCTTGAAGTTTTTCATAAAAATCAAATTTACCATGAATCTATGAAGAATTCTAAAACTCATGCTGAAGAAACTACTGAAAAATATTTGCCCTATTCTTTGTTATTCAAGGAAATATGTATGAAAAACGGGACACTTTTCATCACATTTTAAAGAAAAAGTTTAATTTCTCTGTGATCGAGGGTAATATAGTTACCGAATCTTGGTCAGTCTTAATCTTTTATTGAAGGTTGGCAGCACAACCCAAAGTCTCATGAAAAATCTCAAATTTCAGATTTTTTATATTTTCGATAATCTCAAATATCATCAAAGTTAGCCAAGATTTTCAAACACTTTCTTCACCATGATAGTTCTTGGAATCATCCTCAGTGACCTCTAACGACGAATTGGGGAACGGGCGTCTTTCTTGGCGCGATCGCCTCGCGTGTGGACGTGCATTTTGGAAGCTCTCGTTTCGCCTGTATTGTTCGGTCTTGAGTTGGGCCATGCTTCCTGGCTTCGGCTTTGGCATGTCTTCGCATTTGTTGGTCAGTATTATTCGTATTGTCGTAATTTGTTTTCCGGCTTCACGCTTTGCTTGGTTTCCGTGGGTTTTGGGCCAGCCTCTTTGGCTGTGGATTTTCCGGCTACTTGATAGCCGTGGATTTGTCCAGCCTGTGGGCTGTGGATTGTCCGGCCCCGGGTGAGGGCTGTGGATTTTGGCCAGCCTTTTGGCTGTGGATTTTCCGGCTATGTAGCCGTGCATCTGTCCAGCCTGTTGGCTGTGGATTGTCCGGCCCCGCGTGAGGGCCGTGGGTTTTTGCCAGCCAATAGATAGAAATATGGCACGTCTTAGTCAGATAGGCTTCATTAGAACATCATTAAACCCATATTTGTTGTAAAAACGGCAAATCTGTTGATTTTGGGCAAAATATGACGTAATATGTCATTTCTACTACACAGCGACAACATATAGGCCCGTATGCACCAACGTGGATAAACCTTAGATTAGGCTTAAACTAGGTTTAAGTATGGTTCAAAAATTTAATCCGCCTGCACCAACAAGGATGAACTTTTATCCGGTGTTTAAACCACAGATTATTCTAAACCTGCCAAGGGGTAGGTTTAAACTTGGATTAAGTCATTTTTGAAGACGTGACTGAAGTTACAAGATGGACAGGATCAACGCTTTTGAACAAGTTGACAATTTTCAACGGCCAGAACGGCTGATTCGAGATAGGAGCAATCCGATGGAGGAGTTTTGAGATGGTGATTTTCCACAAAAGATACCGCTTCATCATGGAGAATGTTTTGGTAATTTTGGATTGGATAGAAAAGAGATTACACCCAACTCCAACAGAAATGCTGCTGTTTCACCAATTAGCAGGCTTTTACTCACGCTATGATTTTACGCCACAGGTCATTTCCAGATGACAGATTGTGATCTTGCAGGGTGTTCACCAAACTACAGCTCGGCAGAGGGGTACGTTAAAACTTGGATTAAGTCATTTTTGCCAGAGCATATTACAATGAGATCGTGTCCACAGAGTGTGACCTAATCCATTGGTAATAACCATTTATGTTATGAAATTGGTTCAACCATGGATGAACCATGGATAACTTAATCTGTGGTTTAACTAGGTTGGTGCAGGTTCAAGTTCGGATGATTTAATCCACGCTTAATCCATGATTAGTAAATCAAGGTTTAAGCCAAATTTTAAACCACTTTGGTGCATACGGGCCATAATGTTCAAATCATGCCTATCTGACTCAGAGGTACCATATTTCTGTCTATTGGTAATACATTTATAGGGTCTAAAACGGACGAGGAAAAAGTTAGCAGTACATGCACACTTGAATTTGTAATAGAAGTCCATAAACATTGTAATAGGAGTTAATGTAGGATCTCAAATAAATACCAATTATGGGCACGTTGGGGGATCGGATTTGAAGGGACTTTTTATGTGACGTTTGGAGATGTATGCTAAACCATATAAAGCAAAAAGAAATTCTGTTGCAATTTGTTCTAGGTTCCCCCTTATTTTCGATAAATATCCTGGGCTATAAAGATTGTTCGGAATGATAGAGGCAAGGCAAACGCTTATATTTGGTCTCTGGCTCAAGGGACACTAGAGCCCTGGTGGACTCCCGAAGTTCACGCGAGTCGGTGACTGAGGATCTCTTTCCGGTCTGTCTATCTCGAAGTAAGCCTCAGGCATTTATTTCCTGTGTTAAAGGTTCCTAATGTAAATTTTAAGCTGCCAGAGGTGCCTGGCTGGGAGAACTGGCTTCCGTTCTACCATTGCAGCTGAAAAGGCTATGAGCTCACGGGTAACGTCGGTTTCCTTTGATGGACTGGCCGGTGGTGGTCTTTGGACTCCGACCCGTGACCCTGGCGATTGGCCTTAGACTCGGAGCACTCCTGTCATGGGCCAAGCACATTTAGGGCAGGATGAACTTCACAATGATCATGCGTAGTGAGAGGCAGTTTTGAGGCGCATTTTTGCTGGAACCAATTGTAGGGTTCAGGGCTGGGTTGCACAAAACTCATGTTAGCGCTAACATGATGTTAGCGCTGACATAATGTTAAATGACGTAAATGACAATGGATTTTGACGTCATCTAACATAAAAGTTAGCGCTAACACCATGTTAGCGCTAACATGACTTTTGTGCAACCGGCCCCTGATATTTTCCTCCCCTGTCTTTAGTTTTGGGAGTATTGGGTGTATTGGGTGTATTCGGAGTTGGGTTGCAGGATTGGGTTGCAATCATGAATGGGGGCTCCCTGTTCTGATGTGGAGTTTCCAGTTTTGGCTGATTTTCCCCAATCCTCCTAAGGAACTCATTGAGGAGGATAGAGGCCACTGAGGATAGTTAATTTCCATATATTATTTGAAAAGTCATTTCTGGCAAAAAAAGTTAAGATTTCCAAAATTTCTATTTTGTTGATTTTAAAAGGCTTATGATACTTAACGAAATAACGAAATGACAACGAAATAACGAAATGTACGTATTGACCTAGGGAGATATCATTTCGCTTGAGCCCAGCATGAGTCAGTGTAGGCCTATTACGTTGCTAACAGACGAAATCAGCGAGTGTGCAGTGACATGTCAGTTGTCAAACTAAATTAGGCCTACCTAAGCAGGAAGACAAACAATCCATAAACCATAATCTTTGGAGGTCAGCCGCCTCAGCCTCCATAGCACAATTGTTCCATCCTAGGAGGTGACGCATTTTAGCAGACGATGAATTCGTCAGTGTCTTGTCTGCCATGTCTTCTGTTTTCCTTTGCATTTCAAGGCCTCTTCGGTATGTTTATATGATTGCATTTATATTAAAGGGCGATATTATAATTTTGAGAATGAAATGGATGATAAGTTGGTGAACTTAGGTTCGTTCAGAAAGTATACCGGTAATGAGAATATCACAAAAAATATTGAAATCCTGAGGTTCTGTAACCAAAAATACTTTGTCAACAGTCTTATGGAATTTTCTCAGATCTATGGTGAAATAAGGGCTTGCACTTTTTGCATGAGTGTACATAACGTCTACATGCCCCCCCCCCCCCATTGACTCACACAAACTGGCCCACAGTTTCCTCTATTGCATAGTGAACAACTGCCTGCCTGGTTATATGTTTTAGGCCTATCATAAACATCTGTTTGTACTCCTGACCAGTCAGTGTAATTAGTCAAGCAAGTTGACGGCTACTTGTGATAGTGGGATATGGCACATGTAAACCGACAACAACGGTGTCTGAAGTTCCTCGAATTCTTGTCAAAAAGTACCTCGGAGTTTAGGTGACAGCAGTCATAAGTGGATCCGTTTTATGACAAAGGTCACTCAATGACCCTTGAAAGAAGAGGAGTTTATATGCCCTATGAAATGAATGCTCCCGAGAAGGTGAATATCACAGGAAAATGCAACCTTGTTCCGTCGGTACAGAAAAACAATATGTAGGTCAATGGTATACATTGTGTGAGGCGGCCTTATTCGGGACGAGATTGGCATTTCGTCATTTCGTTATTTCTTTATTTCGTCATTTCGTTAAGTATAATGAGCCATTTTAAAATAGTGATATTTTCATGATGATTAATTTTTTTCCATAACCCGCTGTCCATTTATGGACTGTAGCTCACCTCTGCTACAACCTACCGTGGGTTAGGGTGCAGGTCTAGTATATTACTTACCTTGAGAACAAATTCAAACTTATAGACAATAACCGCATAATATCCAGCCCTCGTACGGTACAAAAAAACTCCATGATTCCCACTGATATGAATACCAACAAGACAAGAATGTGGCCCTCGGCATGGATGTGCAATTCCCTTAAGCCTAACTGTTGGAAGTTCTTGTAAATGTCCAGACCTCAGTACATACCAAGAGACATTGTACCAGTACTTGAAATGTTTACAGTCGATTCCACTGGTAACTGAGTGGAGGAACACAAAATCGTTAACTGATTCACAAAGGATGTCGGTCATCTTACAATTCCTAACTATGAGTGTGACATTTGCAACCGATTGTAATTTCTTGGTCCCCTGTGTTTTAATTCTCACGATGTCCACCCTTCCAGTCGTGGTCCGTTCATCAGTTCGTTTCTCTGATCGTGACGTCACCCATACTTCATAATGTACTTCGCTTCTACTTTGAATAAATCCGCAAGCCATGATTTTACTATTGACTGTTAAGTGACTTGCCAATACATGAAATGACTTAAAACTGGCCGTCGCTTGATTTCTGTTTTTGTAGTCACTTTCCAAAATATACGTTTTGCTCCCGAGCTACAGAAAGTAAAGATATGGGTTGAAAAGGAGGGAAAGAGGGACTTCAAAATTAACCATGCCCTTGGAAACTAGTACATGTAGGCCTACTCAAAGAGCAAAAGGCAACAAAATCTTACATCCGAGGCAACTTTATTGAAAGCATTATACATGTATTATTGAAAAAAAATAAAACAAATCGAATAATACATAAATATATGTATATTCTTTGAGGCAAAATTTGTCGGCCAGTGCTAGGCCTATATTTTTAGCTCACCTGGTGGAGGTGGTGCGTCCGTAGTCCGTCGTCGTCCGTTAGCAGGGCACGTTTCGTAACCGCTGAGGCTATTGATCTGAAACATGGTACATACATGTATATACCCGCAGTTATGGTGACCTTTGACACCAAGTTACGGTCCGATTTAATTCTTGGCTTGGCCACCAGGTGGCTAAAACCAAAATCACAAAAAGTGCATTAACTCCTGAACAATCTCCAAATTACCATGTGAGGTGTATCTAATGATACATTTTTGATTTGTCCTACTTTTCAAGGTCACGGAGGCGAAAGTTCAGAATTTTGCCTTTTGGTGGCACGCTTCGTAACCACTGGGGCTATTGACCTGAAACTTGGTAGAGTAGATACCCCTATGTCAGATGACTCATGGCACCAAGTTTCGGTCCGATTCAATTCTTGGCAAAAACCGAAAAGACAACTCCTTACCTAATGACTGGATCGTCTCCAAATTTTTATCATAAGTGTATCTGATGAGGATATGCATGAGGACTGGCACGCTTCGTAACTGCTGGGGCTAAGACCTGAAATTTGGTATATATATACCCCCTATGTCAGATAACCTATGACACCAAGTTTTGGTCCTATTCTATTCTATTCTATCTAATGAATATGAAATAGAAATCGGGTCTCTAAGGTGAAAGACATTGCTTCCTACCAGAATCGAACCCACGGACCCTCGCATAAGGCATCAATCGCCAGCACTAAGGGGCAGCACGCCTAACGAGGATACAGTTTTGATTTGACCTACTTTTTAAGGTGACAGACATGACAGATGTCAAAGTTCAGAATTTTGTCTTTTGATGGCACGTTTCGTAACCACTGGGGTTATTGATCTGAAACTTGTTACATATACTCTAAACTCATCTGTTTATGGTCCCTTCCGATTATTCATGACAGAATTTAGGCCCGGACGCCGGGACAACCTCCACAGTTGATAATTGATGTCTATTGGGAATAGCTGACCAATAGGCCTAGGGAAAGAGCCTAGGCCTAGTTACGCTGATGGTGTTCGTTCACAGTTGATCACAATTGCTTTTATTCTGGGCTTTTTCTATCGTCAACAATGGGAGCGATTATACAGGATGTACCACAATAACAGCCTTTTTACAAATTTGTCAGTGTCGTTTAAGTTGAAAAAGCGTGGCTCTCATTTCGTGGAAGGAAACAACCCCTCTCGTCTCTGAAATTCCGTCCTGAGAAAATCAGGTGTTGTTACAATCCTCCTTCCCCTCGGATCGTCTGTCCGAGAGGGTGAGGGCGGTAAGGTGTCCCGATTTCCTGAGGATGGATCATTAGACATTTTCAGAAGGCGTGACGAATCCCAGGCCCTTCTGATGTGTCGGATGTCCCCCAATCCTGGCGTCCCAATCCTAGCACAAAAAGAGGTGTTGCGATTTGTTTGGACCACCCCGTATAAAATTCCTCTAGTCTCTGAAATTCCATCCTGGGATAATCAGGTGTCGTTACAATCCTCCCCCATCTCGGATCGTCTGTCCAAGAAGGTGAGGGCAGTAAGATGTCCTGATTTGCTCAGTATGCTGACATCCTAAAACGTTTTAAGACGTCACGACGTATTTCGGGCCCTTCTGATGTNCCCCCAATACCTCTTATCCCAATCATAGCAGCACCAAAAGGCGATGCGATTTCTTTGAACCAGCCCATATAAACCCTACTTTCTTTGAGCCACCCTGTAGACCTACAAACCCCATTTCAATCTACTCCTCGGCCGGTTCATGGCATGATCACCACTCGATTTCAAACAACACCCATTTACTCCTATGACATTCAATGGAGCTGTCACAGAGTGAACTTTACTCTCCGCCTACGCCGCGCTGACCACTCATAAGGACCATGCGTAACAATGAGGTGTCAACCTGGTATTAAATGAAGAGACCATAAACAGATGAGTTTGAGTATACCCCCATGTCAAATGACTTATGGCGACCAAGTTTCGGTCCGATTCGATTCTTGGCACGGCCCAGGTGGCCAAAACGAAAACTCAAGTCCGATAATTCCTATTCTAACGACTGGATCGACTCAAAATTTTCGTCACCGGTGCACCTAATGAGGATGCATGACATACATGTATACTCTAAATCCTCAGATTTATGGGTACGCATCGAATATTCAAGCCGACGGATAGATTACGCCCCCTCAATCACACTATAGAGGCTATGCAGTGACGTCATCAAATGACGTCATCAATGGGTATGACGCCACGTGTTGGATGGAAAATGGACGGAGCACGTGATCAGATGCACTGCGTCAGCACGTCACAACGTTCCATCCAACATGGCGTCACCTCGCTGATGACGTCACGTGCATAGTCTCTATAAAAGGGTTACGTAGTTCTATTCAAAGACATGGCCAATGGGCTAGTTCCGCGCACTACCACCGTGGCAGAATGACGTCCGGGCGACTTCAGTATGGTCAATTTCAAGGTCTCCACGTTCGATTACAATACGATCAGCTTGCGATCGATTCGACTGACGGGTTTTGTGACTTTTACACAGCGTGTTACAGAAAAACGAACATTGTACAACGCTAAGAGTTTCGAAAAGTTTCTCGATAAGATAGTTCAATTGAATGAGCAGTGGGCTGAATGAGTAGTGGGCTTCGACACCGATTCGCACAGGGTGTTCCAAAGAATGAGGCAATTTTTTTTCTTAAAAAGGGACTTTCGTATTTGTGTCCAGCAAAACCAGTCGTTTGAGGCAAGGGTAAAGGGACACCTGCTGACAGTGGAAGAAATAGACTTGGTAGCAATTTCATAATGGTAAGACAATGAGGAAATGGAACAACAGGCGATCGCTTTCCCATGTCACTGCTCAGCGACATACGAGTACTTTTGCCCTACATGTACATTTTTAGTGTAAAAGGTAGTGTTGACGCTAGGGATCGTGTTATCGGAGCCACTTCTTAACCTTCTTGAAAGCACTCTTACATGAGAAGTCCATAGTATTAAGGGTTAAAACTAACGTTAGTCTTAGGATTTCTTAAATTTGCATTCCACAAACTGGCATTTATCCCAGAACTCGCCCTAAACCTTCCACTCCCAAAAAATCAGTTTACCAATGTTGACCTTTTTGGAGCCAACCTGTATAAAACCGCGGTCGCAATAGGCCTTTTCACCCAGTGGGATCAATTTCAAATCCAGACTACGTGTTGACTTCACGACCCGGCAAGCGACAGACCGAAGTTCCTTCAGACATTCACAGAGACCAACCCGGGGTGGCGCAGTGGAAACATCGGCGCCTGCCACCAATGAGGTCGCGGGTTCGATCCCCGGTCTTGCAAGTGGCTTTATGTGGTAGAGAGAGCGATCTCTCCTCGACATCGTAGGTTTCCTCCGGGGTCTCCGGTTTCCTCCTACATATCGTTAATATCGTCCAATATTGTTTGATGAGTAGCTATAATGCCCTAAGTGGGCGCTTGCACTCCTGAGATAATATTTTTAAGAAAGAGAGAACCCAACCTTAGCCATTCACGGTAAAGTCCCTTTGTAAAGACATGCATATGAAATAATTGGGCGGTCACGCAAGGTTTTAATGAGGTGGACACTTGTACCCATAAATCCGAGGATTTAGAGTATGTTCGAAATAGATCTATTAGGCTTCCCTTACATAGAAGTATTCGGTATACAAAAACGCCGGTTAACAAAGGCATTCCGAGGATTCACCACCGTGAAGCCATTGTTAACCGGCGTTTTCGTATACCGTATACTTCAATGTAAAGGAAGCCTAAGGCCCCGATTACATAGAGCTATACGCTATTCGGTATTCGCTATTCCGATTACATAGAGCTATACGCTATTCGGTATTCTAGGCACGTTTCAGAGGACACGCGTATAGTGTGAATCGAGCAAGGTTATTTCCATGAGTGGTTTACACAAGACTAAACTACATGTATTCTGAGGGCACGCTATTCGCTTTTTGTTCGTATTGTTCATGTCCAATTTTGTAGGGTATACCGAATACCGAATACCGAATAGCGTATAGCTCTATGAAATCAGGGCCTCAGGCTTCCTTTACATCGAAGTATACGGTATACGAAAACGCCGGTTTACAATGGCTTCACAGTGGTGAATTCTCGGAATGCCTTTGTTAACCGGCGTTTTCGTATACCGAATACTTCTATGTAAGGGAAGCCTTAGGGCATTGGGAGAGTCTTTCCTTGTAGGCAGAGAGAGAACATGGAACACGAGAGGGAAAATAAAACACAAAAGAAGACCACGACGCACCCTACTACTTTGGAAGACTTGGCACAAGTGAGGTTTATTTAAAGGAAAGGTAAACCCTGGGATTTTAGAGTATGTATAGAACCATTAAGTATAAAAAGAAAACTATGCAAGTTATCAGCCATGTACACTGAACCTACATATAGTTTTTTAGTGATAAAAAAATCGGCAGCCCGTTTCGCTGGGTTCGCGTTTTCTCTCAACCGGAAGTGACGAGTGCGCCACCCAAACAATAGCAGGCCTATACACACACATACATCATGTACATACACACAGGCCTACATACGCACATGATGCACTTCGCTGAACAGCTTGATTGTGCNCTGGACTGCCTGTCCATATGCATGCATGGGCCGTCATACACTGATATTGCACACGTCATAGAAATGTGCGTTCTGCGCATTCTTCAGGGCAAAGAGCGGTGGTATTGGAGAGTGTACACAACTTTCGTGACGTTGCATTTTGTGCGTATCGATTTTTCATCGCTTTTTTCAACAAATATTCCAACTTTTTTTCTCGGAACAACGTTGCCGATCCTATTTTATGAAAATGAACTTTGTTTTGACGGCGAACAATACACATAAAGATGCTCCCTTTGTTGATTTCTGGTCCTCAACTAGTTCCAATGCCTCCAGCATAATCATGCGTTTAGGACTAAGCCACGTGACCTCGACCTCACGATCCGCAATAGACCTCGAATGACATATCCCGCCTAGCGGCGGGTCCCGGGATCATTGCGTCTAGCAGAGGGGGGCATGGTTTGAACACGTCTAAGTTACTAACATAATTTCTGAACTAGTGGGTATTTCTGAAAAAAAATTACACGGTTAAAATTTCTAGTTGCGGGGAATATCTGGACAAAACATCAAAGAAAAATCTTAAGTAGCAACAAAATGAGGTCTAATCAAAATTAGTCAGTGTTTTTTGGGACACCCTGTATATACAGAAAACCTACAGAACGAAGGTTTTGGCTAGGGTTTACCTTTCCTTTAATATAACATAACATAACATGCCGGGATTTATACAGCGCCTCCCAGAACGAACGCTGTTGAAGCGCCACTCCTCATACGCTTTTCCAAACACCCAGGTTTTTAACCCCCTCTTGAAAGCGGCAGGTTCTAGTGATGTCAGATCCGGCGGCAGCTCGTTCCACAAGCGTGCTGCACCAACAGAAAGGCTCCTGTCTCCGTACGAACTTTTGGTCCTGTTGATGTGCAGCTTCCCACTGCTTGAGGAACGAGTCTGCCGCGGACCACTAAGATTACGGACTATACGGACTAATTGGCTGAGATACACTGGTGCCCTCCCCTGAAATTAGAAATATCTTGTGTGTGGTGGAGAGTAATTTGTACTCTATACGTCGCTGAATCGGAAGCCAGTGCAGAGTGCAGAACAGGAGTGATGTGGTCGCGATTTATGAAACTTCTGCCAGGTGGCAGCACCAAACTATTAAAGGGCGCCGGGCAATGTACATAAGTTGGGAATGATTTAACAACAGTTAAGTCTACATAAAAAGTTTTGAACGCCACAGAGGTCAAAGTTCACATTAATTTGGTCATTTAGTGGCACGATTCGTGGCTATTTGACGTGGTAACTTCTAACGTCGTGTGATCATGTATCTAGGCATCTTCTATGTGCATGTGTACAGCAAATTTTCGTCCAATTGGACTGCAATGGTTACCAGGTGGCAATCTCGGAAAATGGACTTCGGCACATACGTCATAAATTACTCAAGAGAGAATGTTTTAACCTTGAAGTTTGGACCCTAATCATATTACTCAGGAACTCAAGGCGTGCGCTGGAACATTTCGATTTAACATTTATCCTTTGTTCTTCTGGTACATTCACCCAGGTGAGCACATGGTCAATGGACCATATCATGTTAACTTACCCTGTCGACAACAGCATGTCTGTCCCGTAATCTCTGAAGATTCTCATTTCGATTGTTATTCTGACCGATGTAGAAGTAATTATTTTCCATAAAACAAAATGATTTTTTCCTGACCAAACTGAATCCAGTACAAGCTCCATACAAAGAGCAGATCATGGCGCAGTGCAGCTCACGTTGCGTTACCAAGGGGTGAGAAACTATATTATACGTTACTTGGTCTCCGACTCTAACGGGAACCGAAACGAATGTCTGTTGGCCGAAGGTAACGTCGTGCAGAAGAAAGAATGACCAGAGAGGGAACACTAAAGCTTGGCTCTTGATCGTCATGGTTGGTCCAACTTCACATACTGTATAATAATTTTCTTCATCTAATGCTCAAATGGTAGTTTATCGGAGCAACTACTTCTAAATCAGTCAGTGTTTAACGTCATGAAATGGAATGGTGGATTTTCCCCATTGTGTCAATATTTATCGATATGTGCCAGTGATAATGGCCGTTTGTCAAGATTTCTGCAGCGATACGTTGTATGAGTAGAAATTGTATTTCGTTTTTGACTCTGTGTTTCAATATCGATTTAAGAATGCCTGGAATGATTTTTTTATCAAATTTTGATGTTGGTTTTACGTGTCTGTAACAATGTCATTCAAAGTTGACGATAGGCCCTAATGGAACAAGAAGACGTTTTGGGGGGGGGGCACCCATCCCAGTCTTGCCTGCTTTTCACTTTCTCAAATCGTATCGCCACAGCACATCACTGACCGGTAAAGTTTTGATAGATCGAGGGTGACATCTCGGTCTGTCATCCCACATGAAGGGTGCCATTTTCTTATTGGCCCTAACAATCTGTACAGGAAATAATGAGACGCTTTCTGAATGCGGTCTCTCTTTTGGCAACGAACGAGAGCCTGTATAGTAGATTTGGTAGTCTCAGTAACTGGGACTCTGTATGCTCCGCTTTTGCTTTTACAAACTGACTTTTACATAGCGCGCATACAGAGTCGCAGATTGCCCAATAGACAAGTTGCGAAAATAACCGGAAGTCAAGAGCGGCCATGTTGTCTGTCGACCGCACTTCTCTTTTTGAATGGCAATTCCATTTGCCTGGGATCTGAATCCGTTATAGGAGGCAGTCATCACCTTTGTAAGTGATTAAACCTCCTGCATTCTGTAACTATCCTTCTTACTTACCGAGCAATGTGTTTGAACTTTATATCCGTAATTTCAAAGAAAATCAAGATTAATCGATATCTTGACAAACGGTCCTCGCAAGAGCGGTGGCCATTTGCAACTAGTGGTAATCTGCAGACCAAAACTGCTGAAGTACCCCAGTCAGCAGCTGCTCGCCACGGAGGGCCGTGAAAGTGTTGGGTACCTCAGCACGGAGTGTCAGTTGGTCTTGCTACATTGATAATCCAATAGTTGTATTGTTCGTCGACGCCGTCAACGATGGGATAACCGATCACCACAGGACAAGCGATGGTTTTAGAACTGAATGTAGTTCGGCAGTCCATAACAATACCTAATATTGGTCTTCTTGAATACTCGGGTGGAATTCCGCGTAGTATTCCTGCGATTTTTTTTGCAGTTACATGAGTTATTGGCTTGATGATTGTTATTTACGGTAGGCCTAGGGCCTACTTGTTTCTGAGAGTGAACTTTGTCCTGCATATATGGCAAGCCGTTTGTCCATTTAATCAAATAAAAAACTGGTTGTTTTATAACAAAACAGTTTATTTTTAAAAAAATCTTGGTTTTTTTACAGAATCTGGAAAAACACCAAGTTTTTTTCAAATAAACTTGTTTTTTTTTAAACCAGGTTTTTAGCCCGCTTGGCCCATAGGCCAAAAGGGCTTATGCTGTGCTTGGCGCCTTTAGTGGTGGTCTGTCGTGCGTGCGTGCGTGCGTGCGTCCGTAAACTTTTCCCTTGTCAGATGGATAGTGCCTTCAGTTTTTGACGGATCATTTTCATATTGCATATGGGTGTGTATGACCACAAAATCTAGGTCAAGTGCGATNATGTATTTACTTCTTGCTTGTAGTGACTTCCTGACGAAATTTCAGTGAAATCTAATTCTTGACTTTGCCATCAGGAGGCCTAAGCCAAACTCACAAAACCTGCTTTTTCTCCTGAACAAAGCAACGGAACTTCATCGATTTTTTATTATAGGTATATCTAACAAGGAAATATAACATACTGCTCGAGTTTTTTATTTGACCTACTTTTCAAGGTCACAGACATCAAAGTTTGTCTGAAATTACGAGAATGGCAGATATTGTCAAATATGACTTATATGATTCTGATATGGCTTATGCCTTCCACCACGGTGCTAAAAAGCCAAGCGGGCACAGTGCCATTGGCACTATTTTTTCCAGTTTGCAGAAAAGAAAGCAGTTTTTTAAATGCTAGGTTTTTTTAAAACAAACCACGTTTATTTACAAAAACCAAGTTTCTTTTTCAAAAATTTGTTTCTTTAAAAAAAACAAGTTCATTTAAAAAAAACAGGTTCATTTAAACCCTTTTTGGGGGGGGGGGACTCTGTGCACAGTCTGAAGACTGCTGATATGTTTATGTACTGGTATAATGTTGGGCTATCTCTCATGTTCGTGTATGCTTCTTATTCTCCTAATTAGGAGGTTTAATAGAAATAAATACAGGTAGATATGAATGACCGGCATAGCGGAGTTGGTAGCCGAGAGTCAGATTTTCGCCACAAATATGACATTTGACTGTCTATTTAAAAGTTATTTATTAACATTATGCCTACCGGCAGGCCTACCGCGAACCCAAATCCAAATTTTTGTACCCGAATGTACGCCTACGGGGGAGGGTATTTATACTCAAGTAATAAATGAGGTTCAATGAGATTACTGTTTTGGAAAAGATATCGATTTTTCAATGCTGTGCCTGCATTATTTTGTGCTTAGGCATCCCTTTACTTTAATACACCTTACATATTTTGCAAGCGGAGGGCACGTGGCTCCCCTTCTGGTCTAGGTCTTGTTTTTTCCCCTTTTTTCTATTCCTCCTCGCCCTTTTCTTCTCATTGCTCAGTGATTTGCAGTATCCATTCTGGTTTATTCCTTCTTGTCATTTTTACAGGTCTAATATGTTATCTTCTTGTTATAATTTACCCTTGTGATAATTTATAAACTGCCTTTCAGCCAAATTAAGCTCTACACCAATTACTTACACTGTCTGCTTGTGGTCAGGTTGAGCAACCCTTTTATGGGGCTTGGGCTCCATTTATCCAGTTATTAAACCCTTTTCTTTCAGCTAAATTAGTTTCTCCTTAATTACATCAACTCTCTTAATTAGGTCCAGCAACCATCCGTGGGGCTTGGACACTATTCTTTCCTTAATTGCTTACTCATCCTGTTTACACAGGCTATGTAGTTCTACATTCGGGTTTCAGCTCAGTCTTTTCTAGAGTTTCAGATGGTAAAGTTCCACTTGAAAAAGACCCCGGTTGGAGTCGAAAATTGGTTAATTTTGGAGATTGACTTTTTGCTTATTACATATTTTGCAGGTGCCTTTTGCTGTTGCTTCTCCGCGTTCAGTAGCCTTGTCACCATCAAGAAGATTATGATTTGGTCGGCATGCACGACGTATGTAAATCCTGTTATTACTAGATCGACCAGCAGCGAGACTAGTCATTTTATGTTGTTTTATTATGGCAGTAATAAAGTACATTTCAGTTCATTCCGCAAATTTGTCGTGATTCATCTTTCGTCGTCGTTTTAAAAGGCGACCTCCCGACGTAAGGGACTGCCGGTACGAGGAAGCCCCGAAAGCCTGCGCGGGTATGCCCTGTAGGCTGAGAGGCCAATGTCTATTCCATGATTCCCTCCGTACCGGTGCTTTGTAATACGAACCTACCTCAGTGTTGGCGCCATGCAGAGAAACTTTAGTAGGCCTATCATTTAGAATCGTGAGTTTCGAATACATTCGGTTCACATCGAAAACTCTCTTTGGAGGGACAGGCCTTTTCAGATTTGTCCTTTTCCACTGCACAAGAAGACAGTTTAAGTAGCTTACTGCTTGCCTACACTCTACAACTGAAATTCTACGGCGAAGTTAAGCGGCTGAGATCCAAATTTGCTTTCTTTGATACAGCTGCTGTGTATGACAACAATTTTGATTAATCATATGTATACGGTATAGCTACCGTAAGCATCTTATGGGAAATTAACCTAAATAGAACAAAGGAACTGCAGTGGTAAGTTGCGAAATATTTTTATTCCAGTTTGGAAGCGGCACAGAACACAAAGTGATGACTGTAAATTACCTCACAGAATCAAACACCTATAAACTGTCCCGGGATAAAATAATGCGATAATAGGGCATTGACGGAACACCCTGTGGAACACACCTTTCACCTTCAGCCCTACCCGAACTCCAACTAACACAATCCCTGAACCGAAGTTTCACTCAAGTTCGAAAGCGAGCCGCACACGACTGCAATTGGACCTTAACGTATTGAGATTTTTGCTTCATATAGCCTACGCCTACCTGCGAATGTCATCGTGTGCGGTGGTCGGAGGCAGGCCGAGACCCGGATTTCTTTGCCTCCAACGCACATCGCACATAATGGAATAACATCACGCTGCATCTACACAGGCGACAAATAATTTGTAATCGTGTGCGGCGGCTGACGCACCGTGTGCGGTGACAGGATGCTGAGACACAAATCCGTATGGAGGAGGCAACGTCGGAGACCGAATGTCACTCGTGTGCGGCAGCACCACACACGCACACACACACAACAAGCGTGGAATTTGGGTGCTGCGGAAAATTTGTGGAATTCGTGACATCTTCCTGCTTCGAAATCACTTGGCAGTTTAATGGCAAAGAGACAAATTTGCCCCGGTAAATTTACAATGAACTTGCCGGAAATACATGTACACTGGGTTCTTTGTTTTCCGTCAACTTGTCGAAGCAAATTAACATTGCCGCGGCAATTTCTATTGACACGGAGCTAGTTTTGAGCAATAAGTGGCAACAAGTGAGAGTTGCATCAAGAAATTGCCGCAACAACTTGATCGTGTAAAAGCACCATAACAAAACCCTGGTCTTCACCACTTTTCACGCCAGAAATAAATGGAAATGACGTCATACACCATCGCTTGGAGCGCCATGTCCTGCGCGATCTCAGCCGTAGCGAAATCTTAACACAACTGCCCAAGTACGTATACGTGATTGAAATAGGTTACTTATAAAACCCGAAATGAAATGATCGAAATGGCCGAAATGATCGAAACGGCCGAAATCATCGAAATGGATGAAATGACTTTACTTAAAAAATTGTACTCTCTAAAAAAGAACGAGTGAAAACCCGATCTTTTAGAGCTAATTTCCGATCGATGAAAGAGCGGATGTTAGGGACTGCTCTTTTAGGAGCGAATGTCGCTCTTTCCAAAGAGCGGACTGTTTTCGCTCGTTAAAAGATCCAAATATGAGCGACTTATCCAGGGCCCGGTTTCAAAAAGATTCTTAAGTCTGTTTTTCCTTCTTAACTGTAAGTTTTTGCTTAAGTTTTAACTTAACTGCACCAAGAAGAATCTTAAGTCTGAAACCCCTCTGAATGCGCCCAGAACCTTAAGTCTGCTCTGGATGATACTTAAGTCCAAATAAAATGGACGCCAGGCCGCCTCGGCTTGCCGCTTTGCGGCGTTATTTTGCACGAAGGGGCCCTGACAGGGTTTTTAGAGACAGGCAAACCCCTCTAGAGGAGTACTCCCCCACCAAGTTTAAAGAGCGTTACCGTTTTTGGCCAGAGACAGCAATGTTTTTGGTCACTTTGATCTCGCCGATGGTGGAACGCCCTACAAACAGGGGCCGAGCGTTCCCCGTCATAATCCAACTGTGTGCAACCCTCCGATTCCTTGCTACTGGATCTTTCTACATCACTGTTGGCGACTGTGACGGACTTTCAAAGTCTTCCTTGAGCCGAATTGTCAAGTCTGTGGTCCGAGCAATCTGTAACGTGGAAAGGGAAAGGGTGAGACAGAAGGAGAGGAGTATATGGCCGAAGGAGAAAGTGCGAGTGACGATGAAGATAGTACGGGAAATGACAGTGAAATTGCGCCTGGAACGGATATGGAGAACGAAACTCTGGGAAGAGGTGATGAAACTGGAGACGGAGATAACGAAAGGGACATAGAAAGCGAAATTCAGGAGGACAGTGACGTGAGCGCCAATCTGGTGATTGACTTGGACAGGTGTGATGACGTTATTGTACGGGGCGATATGAATGTTTCAGGAAATGTGGAACCAGTGTTGCAGAAACTTACACCGAAACCAAGAAGGGAAGCGACCGTTCAGGGATCTCGGCGGGAATCAGCCTCGGCCTCCCGAGCCAAGCGTGAACGCGAGGAAGCAACAGGTACCGAGATCTCGCCCTCAGAAAGGCAGGTGTCATCGCGTCTGTGCTTGGAGCGGGATGCCACTCCAGATTCCACCCCGGGTTCCGCTCCGCGGAAGCCACTGCCCAGGTATAGCAGCGTACAGGTGTAAATGGTAAGTAAGTCTTCCATGCAGTATACTCTAAATGACGCAGACAGGCAATCCCACATCCTTGGTATCATGGAACACCAATGGGTTTGGCAGCAAGCGGCTCCAAGTTTTGAGCAAACTCAAAAGACTAGGATGTGAGATCGCATGTCTGCAGGAGACACATGAGATTGAGGATGAGTGCAGAGACCATCTACTTAGGAACTACGGGTTCCATCTCTACTACACCAACGAAAAGTTCGCAGGAACGGCGATTTTAGTAAAAACGAAGGTGGAGTTGGACCACGTGGTTCCTGAGACACTCAGGGGTAGGGTGACACATGTCACTCTATCCTCGGGTGTGCACTTATTTTCAATTTATGTGCCTCCTCAAAATTCTTCTGACCACAGCCGGGCCACCGTGTTTCTGGAGTCTCTTAAGAGATATTTGATTAACTATCGAAACAACAGGGTGATATTAGCAGGTGATTTTAACTTTGCCGATACCAACTTAGACAGAAACACGGGGGCCCGGTTCCCTGGCGATATATTGTATGGAAGACTAGTAAACGAGATTGTTGAAATTATGGGATTGAGAGATTGTTTTCGTTTGGTCAACCCTACGGTGAAAAGTTTCACCTTCAATAGGGGTACATCAAGCTCCAGACTCGACAAAATCTATGCGAACTTTCCGCTTGAGATCAAACATGTGAATCATGTACCTGTGGTTTGTTCCGACCATCAAGCGGTTTACATGAAAGCTACCATACTGGAGAAACCTGCTAGAGGCAAAGGAGTCTGGAAACTTAATGTATCCCTATTGAAAGATGACAAGACGTGTAATGATATTGTAGATTTCTGGAACGTGTGGCAAGGCAGAAAGCGTGACTTTGTATCCCCCATAGAATGGTGGGAGAAAGGAAAGGCTAAAATTAAGCAGGTTTTCATTAAGAATGGTTCTAGATTGAAAAAGGAAAGGGAGGGCAGACTTAACGAACTAGAAAAGCGTTTGGAAGGTTTATACAAGGACATGGCAAATGGTTTGGATAAGGGGGAGGAAATTGGCGGAACAGAAAGGGAAATTAAAGAAATTGAGAAATACATAATGGAAGGAGCTAAAATTAGGGCAGGGGGTGCTTTCATAGAACCCGGCGAAGCGCCAACTTCGGATTTTTTTAAAATGGAAGCAAGAAGGAAAACTGTAATTAAGAGTGTTCTAACTAGCAGTGGGGAGGAAACATCTGATAGTAATGCAATGGTCAGTGAAGTGCGCAACTTTTATGAACATCTCTATAAAAGGAAAGAATCCGATGCTAATTATCGAAAATGTTTTTTAGACAAGGTGGAGAGAAAATTAAAAGAAGACCAAAAAGATAGTTTAGAAAGTGTGATTGAAAGAGAGGAAGTGTTCAAGGCCTTAAAAGACATGAAGGTAAAAGACATGAAGACATGAAGACATGAAGGTAAAAGAAGGTAAATCACCTGGAATCGATGGTCTGGGGAAAGAGTTTTATTTGAAATTCTGGGATTTGGTTGGGGAAGATCGCACAGAGACAATCAACAATATATTTCTTATGGGGGATTTGGGTGAAACAATGAAAACTGCCATAATTTCTATCCTTTACAAAAAGGGGGATCCAAGGGAAGTAAAAAACTATCGACCAGTCTCTCTCCTGACCATCGATTACAAAGTAATTACAAAGATCCTCAAATCTCGTCTCTCTCGGGTCATCGGCGACCTGGTGGGCCCCGACCAGGCCTGTGGGATCCCTAAACGATCAATCAATGATCAATTATATAATATCCAAGCGGTCATAGAACACACGGCCTCGTCGGGGGGTGCCTTGGTCGCCGTTGACCTGAGAAAGGCCTACGATGTTGTGTCCCATGTTTACATTCACGATGTATTAAAAACTATGAATTTCGGTGTTAATTTTAGACGGTGGGTGGAGACTTTGTACAAAGAGCCAGCGAGTGTGGTGCTTGTCAACGGTTTCCTCTCAGAGCGCATTGAGGTTGGCAGATCAGTGAGACAAGGCTGCCCTCTATCAACACAACTCTTTGTGCTCTGTCAGGAGCCTTTGGCATGCGCCATACGCGCTGAGCCAAGAATTAAGGGAATTAAAATACCGAATTCACACGAGGTAAAGAACATATCCTTTGCAGATGACGCTACCCACCCAATTTCTTCACCTTGTATCAAAGACCTCTTTTCTGTTTATAACGATTTTGGCAAAGCTTCAGGCGCAGAGGTGAATTTAGACAAAACAGATACCTTACTTACCCATGCATTGGAACAACTTTAACATCCGATGCCATCAACACTTTTATTAGAGGTCTTTTTGGGTATTGGCTGGCTGACTATCGCGAGATTGTCGCTATGACGTCACTGATGGTCGTCCCAGTTTTCGCGAGGAATGTGGCCCAAGTGCTTCGAAGGAGCTCGGTCCCCAGGCAGTATCAATTCCAAGGTATCTAAAGCAGGACGCCAACCCTCCATCACCATTCACCTTTCAAAATGAAATTTACGGTTAATAACGCCATTTACCAAATTATCGTGACAGGTTGGAGTTTACGGTCACCTTCATTGGGTCTTGAAGGGGGAAAGTCACTTATTTCGTGTTCTGTCGTCTGTCTCAGAGTCCTGAAATGTACGACATTCGCAACGATTCCGAAACATGGCAGGTTTCTGTGTCAGATAAGTGACCGGCGGGGGACATGCATGGAGAAGCACGAAGCTGTGAGGTGTCCACGAGCGAAGATGTTTCAGAAAAAGGTAATAATTCACTTCAAGGATTGATTTTACAGCCTTCCAGGTTAAATGTAGACTGGTACCCGATCCTAACTATTTTACATCGGGCTTTTGCATATGTTAGGACCGGGCGTGCCTACCGCCTTCGTGCCTCTGATTGGTTTACATAAAATTTTCAAGTGACGTCACTGTCAGAATTCCTCCACAAATGGCGGCCACGACTGGTCCTACCATTCAAAAGCGACACCATCGGTAGGACCAGGTACTAGTCTAGGTTAAATGGCCACTTTATATTCGGCTATGGGTACACTCTTAGCACAAAAGGTTCCAAGAGGGTTCTTTGGCCTGTCATAGAACCTTCTGTTACTAAAATGTTCTATCTGGAACCCTAAGGAACTTTAAGCTGTTACAACCATTTAGAGAAATTAGGGAGTGCACCTGATTTACCCTGCTCAGTTGATTTGCCAACCATATCTGTGAAGTTGGAAGCAAACAAAATGATTTTGCATTGAACACGAAAAAGAAATCGACTGCCAAAATAAAGGTGTGAGGGTGTTACCACACGGACAGACAAAGAACCCTAAAGGGTTCTTTGCCTGTCCCTGTGGGAGAACCCTCACTGAGGGGTTCTTTGTAGAACCCTCAAATTTTAATTGTAGATTTCTCAACGACGCTCGATGCAAAAGTGTATTTATTTCATTAGACCTCATGAATAAAGATATTACATCAGCTGGAGAACGGTGTATCGGTTGTATTCTCACGCATTCACAGATTTCTTGATGTGGATTTCAGCACCCTCGGGTTCTTTAGGGTTCTAGATAGAACCTTTTAGTAGCAGAAGGTTCTATGACAGCCAAAGAACCCTCTTGGAACCTTTTGTGCTAGTGTAGGCTACGGGTAGGTCCTGGCATTCGTGTCGCAATGCCATAAGCCAGCAGCACACTAGGCGATAATCCACTGTTGAGATTTTGGCTGGAGACGGGGTTGCGATCCCTTGCGATCACCTTATACATGTAGGACGTCCGATTGCCATATGGATGAACATTCCTGGCGATTGAGAAAAATCTCCGAAACGACGGCTTATCGTACTATCACAACAAAATGGCGGACTCGGGACCAAATGTCAAGAAAATGTTTACATGCAATTTGGTTGGCCGAGAGCATGATGGTGGTGTTAGTTAACACAACAATGTTTTTTTATTTACAATTTTCACTGCCAATTCCCTTTAAGGTCGATCTATAGTCATTGGGTTTTCCCCCAGACAAGCACATTCCAAGCGACCCACTGAATTGAAACTGAATGAATGATCATGAATGATATCCAGGTCAAGGTCAAGGTCAACCATGGGATGCGTTATTGGCATGAGATCAACTTCATGTCATATATCATATCATATCATATGTCATGTCATGTCATGTCATGTCATGTCATGTCATGTCATGTCATATGTCATGTCATGTCATATGTCATGTCATGTCATGTCATGTCATGTCATGTCATGTCATGTCATGTCATGTCATGTCATGTCATATGTCATGTGATGTCATGTCATGTGATGTCATGCCATATGTCATGTCATGTCATGTCATGTCATGTCACATGTCATGTCATGTCATGTCATATGTCATGTCATGCCATGCCATGTCATATGTAATGTCATGTCATGTCATGTCATATGTCATGTCATGTCATGTCATGTCGTATCATAATGTCATGTCATGTCATATGTCATGTCATGTCATGTCATGTCATATGTCATGTCATGTCATATGTCATGTCATGTCATGTCATATGTCATGTCATGTCATGTCATGTCATATGTCATGTCATATCGTGATCTCTATCAGTGTACCAGTCTTGTAGAAGAATCTGTACATCGGGAACCATACGACATTTACAATGTCATCTTGTTATCATTTTGTGTGTCAATTTTGTGCTTTTCTGTACCTTGGTTTAATTTTTCACAGTATGCATGTGGTCACCTTAAAGATGTGTTCGGCATCATTCAATATGCGTACGGAGCGATGACAACCACATAAATCACACTTTGTTCGCCTTTTTCCACCCAAAAATGTCGGCCGATTCTGACGTCACAATCGAAACACGTCACTGCTGTTGCCTTGGTTGGCGCGACACGGTAACGCAACGGTCCATGCGTGACGAATACCTCTGACGTCAGCAGTGCATTTTGGCCCCCGGCTTTGCGTCATGATCGCCGACGTCAGCGCAATGGCCGACATTGAAGCGAACTAATGTTATACGCACACTCCGTGCGCAGCACGGGTAATTGCTAGTACTGTATAATATGACTTATCCGGCCACCACGGCCAACCTGCAAACCACGCGAATTATTCACTATACACGATCCAGGCCAAGTTATGAAAGGCCTAGTCAGAGTTACACATCACTTGTGAGTTTCTTTTCAACAGCAGACCGCAGTTTTATTCCACAGAAGACCTAGGTTTAATTGACATCATTCATGTCATTTACAAGTCGACAAAAGTGAAACTGACCCTCACCGCGGGATATCCATTACGATGCTCACCAGGCGTATTAAAGACGATTTCATAACTTGGCCTGGATCGTGTATAGTCAATAATTCGCGTAGTTCGCAGGTTGGCCGTGGTGGCCGGATAAGTCATATTATCTAGATCTAGATACATATATAAAGGAACAACCTCAAATTTTGTCCAGCTTATTCTCTGTGGCTTCGATCTCAACCAACATGACTATACTAGAGCCACATTGCCAATATAAAGGAGTATGTTGTTTAGTATTTAGTTTTTTTAAAAAGCGTCGCAGGATTATGTTTTAAGGGTTTTTTATCGTTACCAAGGATTTGAGAGTTTAATATGACGTCACGATAATTGTGACGTCATAGAATGACGTCACGCTGAGCAGTCCAGAGGTGGTGACGTCATCGACCAAAGACCGACGTTCGTTTACTTGGTGACGGGATGTGCTGCAGTGCATCAGTCTGCTTTGAATCCATCATTTGGTCACGCACCTGTAGGCCCCCTAATGCATGGCCAATAGGATTTTTTTTTTAAATTGCATTTTATCTATTAAGTGTAAGGCGTTTTCTGTAATGCGCTCCAACTCCTCCGATACTGCTGAACGACTTTCTTTAATTTTTCACAGTATGCATGTGGTCACCTTAAAGATGTGTTCGGCATCATTCAATATGCGTACGGAGCGATAACAACCACATAAATCAACACAACGGTCCATGCGTGACGAATACCTCTGACGTCAGCAGTGCATTTTGGCCCCCGCGGGTTTGCGTCATGATCGCGACGGGACATTGAAGCGAAAATGTTACACCCCACAATCCGTGCGCAGCACGGGTAATTGCTAGTTAAATATAAACGTGGAAAGGTAATCCCTTTCCGGCCACCTCTGAAATCGGCCAAGGATGATTGTTGGTTTCCCGACCTATTTTCAAGGAAAATAGTGGAGATTAGATGGCCGCAGCACACACCCGATATTAATGTCGCTGTATACGAAAACAAGATGGGGTACTTTGGAGTCGAGTACAAGACTTCTTTTTATAAAAAAATCCTGGGGACAGTACGACATATTTGTATGGGTTACCTTGTGCTTCTTGCCTCTATCCGACGGGAAATAACCTGCATTCTTTATGACGTCAAAAGGGGGACATTTGAAGGGGATATCATCATACCAAGCAAAAATAGATGCAACTGTCGAAACGATGACTTTGTCATGATCATAGGATTTGAGGGGAGAATCATCGTGTATTGCCACCGACATGGTGCCACCATTTATGACATGAAGTTGTCAAATGAAACTGGTCGAGTTCATTTTGTCCTTACAAATGGCATCGTCTTCCCTTTGTCGACATGGCCACCAATTGTTACCAGGGATGTTTACATTTTTAATAAAATGTACGTCATTGGGTATCTTCAGAGAGATAACTACCGGGAAAAGAAATACAAGCCAAGGCAAATGGACTTCCTCCTGAGACACTGTCCTGTTCGTCGTATCGGATTAACTTTTAGTAAATCTCCCAATATATTGTTCCTTATTTGTGCACCGAGGCCAACTGCAATTGGATTCAGACGTACTATAATATTTGACCGGAAGGATGGTCTCGTAAGAAGAGGCTCAGAAAAAAGAATTTTTGATGAGAAAATCGCCTTCTTTCATCCCTTGATCAACGATTGGTCGGTGGCCCATTACTATTTCAGGATAGATGGAACATTTTTGCATTTCAGACGCTCTCCACGCATGGCTCGAGGCATGGAAGAGCATTTGGTTTCTGCTGAAGTTTACCATCATATACTGTAATATGGGACTAGAATGGCAAATCCCTTTTGCTCTACCTCTCTCGGTGATGAGCCGGTGTGACATCTGCCAGGTTTCCATTTAGACACCATACATGCTCAGTACATTAGAAGAGAACCAGGAAGTAAAATCCAGATCCAATATGGCCGCCCTGTAGGCTACAACCTTATTTTACTCGGAGTGGACTCGCGAGACAGCCTACTCTCCATTCCACTTCCGAGTGGCGCGAGGTTTATCAATGATAGCTCCGCAACGGCTGGGTCAAATTTGACATACCATACATCAATCGATTTGTCTTTTTTGCCGCTACAGCCATCATCATCATCAGCTGTCATTTTCCCAATAAACGTGACAGAAAAAAGTTCTTTCACTACTCACAGTTTGTGTTTACGGCCGAAATGGCGGCCATTTTGAAATGACGCAATGCATCACGCACGTGTAAACTGCATTGAACACCATGGCGAAATGAAATGGGTTTTGAGAAACGGATCCGTTATGTCGGCCTTACGCGAAAAATGAAGATAGCAGAAAGATACCGACAAGAAATACAAGTCAATTGATGTATGGTATGTCGAATTTGACCCGGCCGCTGCGGAGATACCGGCTGAAAACCTCCCGCCACTCGGATGTGGAATGAAGTGTAACTTCCTTTTCATGTTCACAGGTACACAATGTTGGCAAATACATGTACGGATTACGACATCGAATGTTGTTTATTCCGCCAATCAGATCAACGGAAAAACACATTCGGGTTAACTTTCACCAGGTGAATAAGCCATTTGTAATGGCAATATACAAAGAACAACCAGTACCTCGGTGGCGAATTCTGGCGTACACTCCGTGTCGATACAACATTTATCGGGTATTATATAACTTTAGCTACTTTCATCGCTTACCTGTCAGCGAAAGTATCGGGGTCCACCACTTGTACTTACAAGACCACCTCCTGCGTGTTCTTCTCCTCATAAAAACCCGCAAAAGGAAGGTCTTCCACGAAATATTGGTGTACCAGTTTTCAAGCGGGAAATTGATTGTAAAGTTCCATGTTCCGCCTGAAGAAAAATGCAAAGTTGCAACTGCAGAAGACTGCCCTATTCACACCATGGATATGTTCATTGTTTTTCATTGTTTAGTGTCCGCGCGAACTGCAATGTCCTTGACCTTTTACGACATGCACCGGAAACGTGAGAATGGTAAAATGGTTTTCTCGCACAATTTAACATTTCAATTTCAACTGCCGCTCAAAATCGTATCGGACAACCCGGAACATCCTGTGCTGCATTTTTTCCATGCGGCGAAATATCCCGTTCTCATTTTCATGAATAAAATCAAGCATCGCTTGGACGTTCTCCTTGTTCTTCGCAAACTCGACAGGCGCCCCACAATATGGCGGCCACTCGAGGTTCCGTTGCCAAAGAACTACACAGACTGCACCATGGTTAGCGAAGCGTTAGGGGTGTTTACACAATTTTTGCACAATAGAAAAGGAAGTTACATGTATACCAATCACTTGGCGTATTCTGGCTTTGAAATGCATAGGATTTGTTCATCAAGTTTGAATGAAAACTATGACGTCATCAGTCAGCTACGGCTGGAAATACATGGAGTTAGTAGGGGGCCTAACGTTGATAGTAGCACAACTTTTTTTGACCAAAAGCGGAACGTCCGCTGGATACGTCGGAGCCGCATGGGATATTATCATGGAGTTGATATATTTTCGCCCATGAATTATTAGACCTGTATCGAATTATTCCCTCTCAAACGAAGGGGAAATGGACCTGGCCTAAGGCCTGCTTTCCATTGGAGCGTTTCCGCGCGCGGACACGCTCGAAAGCATTGTTTGTTTCCGCTTCGTTGGTCACGGCGCGGAAAAAAAACAATGGTTCCGGGGACGGAAACGCGGTAATGGAAAGCAGGCCTAAAGGCCTGAACCCACTGACGCGTTTTGCCGCCGCGGTTTCATCACTGCCCGACAAATCCTTTGTTATTTTCTCGGTCCGCTGCCTTTTAACAAAGCATTTTCTGCCGCTGCGTTTTCCCGCTGCGGGAAAACGCGTCAGTGGGTTCGGGCCTTAAAGGCCTGAACCCACTGTCCCGGGGCGGGAAAACGCGACAGTGGGTTCAGGCCTTTATACGGTGTGAGCGTCCAAAAATGGAAAAGTAAGACGTTGATGGAAAAGTGAGAAAGACAACTGGCCGCTAAAAATATAAGCAGTGGCGCAACGGAAACATGGCGCCTGTCGCATCTGAGTTTCAGGGTTCGTGAGATGTGCAGTCCTTGAGTTGAGAAGCAGTGCGAAGGAACAGGATCTGTACTGTTGGTATAGGAGTCTTTTGCGTACCGCAGCCTGGTCGGCGAGGAGTGTGTAGTGGCCATTAGTTGTAGGTCCCCACAAACACTTGGACAGGCGTAAGGACAATAAACATTTGATTTTGAACAACTTATGCCCCGCTTTCACTTACATCTACGCTACCAATATCCCGAATCGGAAATATTTGTCCGGTTCGTAGATAATTCTCAAACGTTTTTTGCAGTTCTTAAATGATTTATTCCTAAACATTCGTACAGTTCGCGTGGGTTCGTCGAGCCGCCACGATTTGGTGGGAGGGTTCACGAATTTCCAATTCGTAGATGTATTGTAAACACTTCGTAACTCTTTCTTATGGTAGTGTCCCACTGGCGACTTTTGCCCACGACAAGGGGCGAATCTGAAGGCTGCGATATACCCTCCACAAGCTGCGATATTTACATACATGTACGTATTTTTTGGCGAGTTGTCAACTTTTCGCTGATTCGTCAAACACTCGCCGGCCTAGACGAAGTTAGTCGTGGGTGGTCGTAGATAAACGTACCTGTAGATGCTCGTAGTTTCTTCGCACATTACTCGTAGCTAGTCGCAGACTGTCGTAGATAGTCGAGGTTACTCTTCAAGACCTACGATCCTGTACGACATGGGTGCGACTACTTCGACTGACTTCGAATGAAATTTTGTCGCAGGCAAATTTTGAACATTTTGAAAATTTTTATGCGAGCCAGCGAATCACTGCGAACATAGACGACAGTCTAAGAACAGTTACGAAAAGCTACGATTTTTTCATTCGTCCCTTGTCGCAGGCCAAAATTCGCCAGTGGGACACTAGTACATGTATAATCGTCCGTAACAGCTTCGTAATCGATTATTTTGCATTCTGGGCTATTCTTGGCCATTTGTGTCTCCTCAAATTCGTGGACCCTCGCCAAGAACATGTCCCGAATGTATTTACGAATCAAGTACGAATCGGTCACGAATATTCGTCAGTGAGTCGTACCTTATTCGTACATCTTACATGATTCTTTGAATTCGTACTTGTTTCTTAACCCATTCTTGATATTCGGCATATTTTTCAACCCGACTAGCCATGAATTTCGACAATTTCAAATCCGGGGCGATTCAGGGCATTCGTAGCGTAAGTGAAAGCGGGGCATTAGCCTTGCCGAATATCGGTAGAGTCGGGCGGCTGGAAAAGTTGAGTGAACAAGAAAACGCCCTTTGTGGCACATAATTTTTCAATCTGACAGTGCATATTACAAGGACAATTTTGTGTCATTTTTAGAGGAAAATTGAGCTCTTTGAATTGTTCCTCTGCGCCCAAGGCTACATGGGATTTATTCACGCGGCTAAACCTCAAGGACGCGAAAAAGTAGCCCCTCTGGGCAAAAGGGTTTAGACAAAAGGCATTATCAAAACAATTGACTGTGCTTTATTCATTTCATTATGATCCTTTCTTGCCTGCGGGCGTTTGATGAATTTTGTGGGAACAGGATGGAAGACCGCCCTTGGGTGTAGTATAGTATCAAAAATGTATAAGGCTAGCGGCTCGCTTATGAATTTTCGATAGTATACCTGGATGATATTTCAAGATGACGTTGTGTGTATCTCGCTTTTTCTCTGCCCTTTGGAATTAATATCCTGAGCTGAATGAAAAGAAGAAGTCTTTGTCGATTAAAGCCTCGGTTATGTCGCCCTACGCTGTGATAGAAATAGCGTCAACTGGTTGCAACTGATAAATTATGTCGCACCCGACTAGAAAAATACCGATCGGTCGCAACTACCTGGAACTAGTTTATCGCCGTCTTTTGAGTGCTTATGTCGACACAGATTTCTTATGATTTTAAGTAAGTTGAACCTGTGCGACTTTCAGGATCTGGATATATTTAGTTTGCAACTAGTTGGCAACCAGTTACTCGCTGACGCCCGAGAGCTTATGTCACCTTGTAGTTGTGACTAATTAGTTCCAACTACGCGCCGATTATCAGTTGCCAACTAGTTCTGACTGTACGTAAGGGCGACATAAACGAGGCTTTAGATGCAATTAAACGGCGAGTTAACCTAGGAATCCACTGCTGATTGTCTGCGTTGCGACTTGCTTTGCAACCTGCTACTTACCTGCGATTGAATACCACCCAAGGAACTGATACCGGTCGCCGACCGATTGCCGACTGAAATTGACCACATCTTCGTCATTGGTGGAAATCACGTCTAGCGAGTCCACTCTGGCGATCGAGTGCCCAGTTGCAATGCAATCCAGTTGCAAAGCAAGTCGCAACGCATAATCAACTTGAAAATCGCAGATGGATTCCTAGCTGAAGGGGAGATTTATGAAATCTACATGTTTGTGAAGTACTGCACTCAAGAGGCAGATACTCACCAGTGTTTTCCGAAACAGACTCACACTTAATACCGACGTTCTTCCCTCCATAGCTTAGTCAGCATCGACAGAAGTTTCGCAAGTTGTCTCGCGGATTCTATCAACGGCATGTTCATACTTCCTGAAAGAAGGACTTAGATTTGGCATGACGCCTGAAACTGAACAGATAATGCCGGTGTAAAAGAATCTAATGTCCCCCGATATGTGATGTCCCCAACAATACATTTACGGATAAAACGGCACCATTCAGTTGGACTCTAGAGAGACCAAGACCCTTAATCCTGTGACAAACAATGCAGGGGGACATCAGGAGGGTGGGGGCATTAGATTCTCTCACACCTGTGTGATACAATCTAATGTCCCCGTCTTTCTGATGTCCCCATGCATGGTTAGGGGGTTTTGTCTCTCTAGAGTCCTATTCAATTTCAATGGTGCCGTTTAATCCGTAAATGTATTGTTGGAGGACATCAGATATCGGGGGACATTACATTCTATTACACCGGTCAAACCGCAGCGGAGTGGAAATGGATGAAGACAATGTATAAGGGATCGTTATGACAACTTTATAACACCGGGACGCTATCAACCACGACCGCATGCCGATTTGCACTCTGACTGGTGAGAACGCCAATCTCCTAAATTGGCGCCAATTGCCCTGGATTTTCGTATGTACCGCTGACAGGCAACCCTCTTTTCCTTCAGGTTAATTCGCCACATTCAACGTGATTTCTTGCCATGTGCAAGCAAGTGGAACCGCCACGTCGAACGAATTTGTTTTATATCTGGTCAACATTCGCATAGATGACTTTAAATTGGGTTTATAAAGTAAACGTCAGTCAGATGGTGTTTCCAGATCATCTTCCCTTTTTTCTTCTGTTTCAGAAGTCAGCGGCACCAATTAATGATAATGACAAAAATGTGCAATTAATTTTTGGTGTTGCTGATAAAAAATGGAGCGTTCTGCTCGACGAACTTCGCTTTTTAACACCATAGGCATGATTTTGGAAGTTGAAATTCCAGATGCGCCAAACAATATACAATCGTTGTTGACACACGTCATTCCCTAATCAAATAATAATGACTGTATTCAGGTGATACTGGCCAAGATGCGATTCTGCGTACATGTCATGACGTGAAACCAGTCACAAAGGTCGCTGGAGACAATTAAAAGACATAGGTTTACGCCGTCACTTACACTACATGAATACCGGTACTTAAAATGGGAGTCGATACCATGTCTTCATTTTTCACCCTCGAAGCCAGAAACCAACTAATTTCGAATCCAGACTTAAGTTATGCTACAGCCGTTTCGCACATAGACTGCATCCTAAGGTGTCTGCTGGTAGTTCAGTGTAGGACTGTTGCCATGTTCTACCTTGCATCACAATTCGATTGTCAATTAGACACCAAAAAGTGGAAATGCACACACCAGTTACATGACGTTGATGCCAGCTGCCGTGTGTTTCAGAGGAAGGTAGGAATAGGTAGCCTAACCAGGCGAATACGCCTTCTTTTTTCCACGTTAATCTGTATCCTTGCCACCACGCACCATGAGCCCTTTGGTAGTCCAGTCGCGAAATACTGGTATACATCTACGATTGCGCATTTCTCGATTATTATACCAAAAAGTCGTTCAGGGTAGTTCCCCGTACTGTGATGGTAGTCCGGCCGCCAAGGGCCGAAAATCGGTGCTGAGATAAGGAATACTGGAAACATTTATGCCACGGAAATATAGTACCATCTGCGTATTTTCATCGCCTAACTTCACATCCAAACAACTATACTACATGTAGTTATGGCAGCACCGGCAGACCACGCACAGAAAGTCCGATAGTGCTACCGGAGCCTCTCGGCAGTTAGTTACATAACGCATTTTCCCGTTAAACCGCAGATAGACACCGAAAGCACTATCGGACTTTCTATCGCCACCGAGCAATGACAGCGATGCGTGGAATCTTCTCACCAGCAATGATCGCGTAGCAGTACCAAACCGAGAAAACTGTTGCCTTACTATTATACTGGTAGGCCTACTGCATTGTGTATGCTTGCACTATTTCGAAATGTCTAAGAGGCGTGGCATCGGGCTGGCTGGTAAGAACAGGAAGATCACACTGTTCAAACAAATGTTTGTATAAGACTTTCTCAACCTGAGATGCCAGGAAATCGTGTCTCAGAGCATCTAATTTTCAACATTTTCCTGGGGGCTGTCCTGGGGGAGGTCCCCCAGAACCCCCGCCAATTCGGCACCGATGAGGCACGCGGCGAAGGCACAAGAGAGTCCAGCTGGTGCCTCTACCTTCAGAACAAA
Source organism: Notospermus geniculatus (assembly GCA_002633025.1). NCBI lineage: Eukaryota > Metazoa > Nemertea > Pilidiophora > Heteronemertea > Lineidae > Notospermus > Notospermus geniculatus. The sequence goes on from NMRB01001204.1 coordinate 212,570, forward strand.
CTCGCTAGCCCAGTGGTACGGCGTTCCGCGTTTTCGGTTCGCTCCACTTGTACCACTGGCTTCAAACGCCCTCATCACTTCTGCTCGGAATGAGCAGAATGAAGAAAAACTGATCTACAGCTAGTTTTCCACCCTAATAAAATCATAATCGTACTATCAAGTTTAGAAGTGTACAAAAACACCAAACACGCCATGATTTTTAAACATTTGTTCATTATTTTGTGTTGCACTTTTTTGCGGCGGATTACACGTATGGCTGTGCTTCGGTTCGGTCGTTCCGGCAGAAAGAGTTTCTATTTTAGAAGCATGTACTTATATATTCTTGACCGCGGTGATAATTAATAATTACCACCGCGGTGAAAATTAATTTCCACCGCGGTGAAAATTAATTTTCGCGGTGAAAATTAATTTTCACCGCGGTGGAAATATTTCCACCGAGGTGGAAATATTCTCACCGCGGTGGTAATATTTTCACCGCGGTGGGAACTTCCAAAAATTCTACAAACCCCCAAGAAAAAATTATCGAATTGAAAAAAAATTGCAAATGTAAATATTTTTCATCAATGAGCTCTATGGGCCACCGTAAATACGCCTTCCACGTTTATCTAAATCCTCGCCAGCACGCACCATACATGTACGTCCGTAGGTAGTCCAGTCGCAAATGGTACACGTACGATTTCGCATTCCTCAATTATAATTAACCAAAAATCGGGCAGGGTATTAGCCGGTACTATGATGGGCGTTGAGATGGAATACTAAAAACATTTATGTCACGGAAATATAGTACCAGCTGTGTATTTTCATCGCCTACACTGTAACTTCACATCCAAACAACTACTAGTTACATGTACCAGCGAGACGGACAGCACACCGAGCGGTCTGGGCCCATATTCATAAAACCTTAGGCTTATTTACTTGCTAAAGCAAAGTGCAGTTTGTACAGACCAATGTACAAAACTAGCAACCATAATTATTAAGCTGGCAAGGTTTTATGAATATCGGTCCTGATCGCCACTGAGCAAATCGGTTGTTGACGCCAGATGTGCGCTTGACAGCAATGCTGGAATCCTCTTGTCGGCGATGATCGCCCAACAGTACCAAAACCGATGCAGTCTACAGTAGCTGTCGAGAAGTTCGGCGGCGAACAGGGCCGACCGCTCAGAAAGTCCGATAGTGGTTTCGGTGCCAATCAGCGATTTTATATACATGTAGTTAATGGGGAAATGCGTTATAACTAACTTCCGATAGGGGCAGGTGTGACAGGAATCAGCGTCCTAGGAATGTAGATCCGCCAAACAATAGCCCGCTATTAAGGTTCGCTGGAATGGTCATGGCCTCTCTAGCCATATATTCTAATCCCTCGCTGAACAATAAGACCGGACTTGGATTCCAGGGGGACTTGGATTCCTTTCTCACCTGTTAGTAGCACCATCGGCCATCTAGCGATATCGCCTGGTGCGCTACTGTACGAGTGCTACTGGCTTTAAAGGACCATTGTATTGCATCTTTCTGTCGACAGCCGGCGCCACCGGCACCATGCTCCAATACTGTAGTTAAGCCTTTCGCCCCAGTG
>NMRB01001205.1:66150-79481 GCA_002633025.1 Notospermus geniculatus
TTGAAAACTAATCTGAATTTACCGTGTTGATGCCATGCTGAAGGAATCCGTCCCTGATCCACGGCGAACCCTTGCAAAATGGCAAAATGCATGTGAACATGGGGTTATGCGTGTATTTTGTGTGAAATAGACTCGAATACGCAATAATTTCGCGGTAAAGGCAATCATAATGGAAGGGGCATAACTCGACATTGTTATGTGAGGTTATTAAAGTTCATAACATTTTAAACTGAAGGAGTAAGCAACGATTTTCTGATGCATCGTCTGCTCGAGTGTGACGTGCCGGAATTTCTTCCCCAGCGTATCCCAAGATTTGAATAGCCACACTGGTTCCTAACGTGCTGCACGGTGGAACTGGATACCGGTTTACAGCATAAGAGTGAAACCAAACCCTTTGTATCGTGTATTCCGGCGGATTTCGGTGTATTCCGGTCTTCTTATGAACCGCAAAGAGACGCGCGTCCAGAAACTTTCGATCTTTCGATTGATAACTTTTAGGATTAGGCCTATTTGCCGCGACGGTCGCCACTAGGCCTATGTTTTTTATGCTGCAAACATGCCTACCAGTCCTATTGGCGTATTTTGTACGCTAAAATGCAGTGATTCACGTTGTACATGATACGAGGGTCATTTCTTACGCAAAGTCTCTCTGAAAATGGGCTACGGTACGCTACGCGGTAAATTTTACGCGGTAAATTGCGCCTTCAAAGTCTCCAAATGAGATCCATCTCCAAACCTTCCCCTGGCGTTCCTGGCCCTTTTTTTTGTGGGGGTTACTGTAGGCCTATTGGACAAGGGGACACTATAATGCCGCCGACCGTCAGACGCATGGATCAGCCCGACACGTGTTTCGCGGCTGCATCTATTCGACGCGAGGATGTACAATGTACCCACACAATAAACGGCCGCTTATCGCGGCTACATCGGTTCCATGCGAGGATCTAGTGTACCCGCCGAATCTAGGTAAAAAAGGCACTGGAAAAAAAGGCACTGGAAAAAAAGGCACGGTAAAAAAGGCACTAGGTAAAAAAGGCACTGAAAAAAAAGGCCCCACTAGGTAAAAAATAGTGCCAATGGCACTGTGCCCGCTTGGCTTGAAGCACAGTGGTGGGAATCATCAGCAACCCCATAAACGCCATTTAGGTACAAACATGCCAAATTGCCATATTAATCTCCTGACTAAGAACATGCAAACCATTAGAAAAAGAGCCAATTTCATAATTTCAGGTAAACTTTGACCTCTGTGACCTTGAAAAGTAGGTCAAATTAAAAACTTGGGTACTATATCTTATGTATCCTTATTAGATATACCCATGAAAAAAATTTGAAAAAAATCCATCTCTTGGTTATGGAGAAATAGCACTTTCAGTGATTATGGTTTTGGCCCCCTAGTGGCAAAGTGAAGAATCAGATTTCACCGAAAGTTTGTAAGTTGCTATAACCTAGAGGTACATGTGTACAAAGTTTCAACATGATAGTTCAAACCATTATCAAAATATAGCCCTTTGAAATTTTTCAACAAAACGCCCCCTGGAGGCCAAAATAGGAATCCAATCGTGCTCAAAATCGAACTCGACCTAGATCTTAGGCCTATATATAGACCCACCAAAGACCAAAAAGATTCGTCAAAAAATAAAGGCGCTAGAGCGCTAACAAACCAAAAGTTTACGGACGAAGCGCCGTACCGCCGTACGGACGCACGACAGACCACCACTAAATGACCCCAACCACAGCATAAGCCCTGCTGGGCCTTGCGGCCAAGCGGGCTAAAACGGCACTAGGAAATAAAGGTGTTATGCGCTTTCGACCGATCTGCGCGATCGATCGATAGCGCCGCGCCATCTATAGATCTATTGTTAGCGCAAGCATCTATAGATGGCGCAGCGCTATCGATCGATGGTGGATGACTATGGGTGTTGGGTGCGCTCATTGCAGGGACAGTATTTCGTACAACCATCAAATGTGATGGGCGATGCCATTGGCGCTGGTGTGGTGGAACATCTCTCCAAACATGCCAAAAGAGGACTTAGGAAACAAAGATTTTTTGTCTGAAAAGACTTTGACTTCTTTTTCCCCCTGCCCTCCTATCAGCCTAAAGCGCACAGCGGATGGGCACTGACCTACACCGTTCGCGATTATTTTGATCCAGGATTTCACAGTCGATTTGACTAGTTGTATACAGTACATGTATTTGAGCACGTTTAAAATGTTTAAAAACAAAATTTACAAAGCGATCAGTTAAAATTATACCCGATGATACTGTGTTACCGCTAGTTACAAGATATAATTATTATTTGTATTTATTTAGTATTTGAAGCTTTATCGAGCACAAAACATATGAACATAAGACATTCACATAAAGAAACGACAAAACAAAAGATAAAAGATATAAGATAAAATAAGGATAAAATGAAGAGTCAGTTTTTACGCGAGTCCATTTTATATGCACGCCTTGCATCGTTTCCACTGCCGGGTTGATTTCTTCGTGAGGTTGAGGCACGTCGCGTGAAACCACTGTTCGCATCCTTCGCACTCGACCATAAGATTCCCGTCATCAGGACAGCGACAATTACAGTAAATGTCTATCTCAGATCGGTGGAGTACCTTCGGCTGGCGATATTCTAATTTGGCGGGAAACACGGAAATTTGTCCTTCGTCGATGCATTTTCCGAAATGCAACCGCAACAAACCTTCGTCGTACTGAAGTTCCGTGGGGTCATCATCGAATAAAAGTGTGGTTGCGTAGGCGATGGCGCCACAATCGTTGGCGTTTGGCTGCTTGTCGACGTTCATCACATGAATCACCAGTTGGTCCTCTTTGTAGTGCAGATATTTAGCGATTGTTTTGATAGTTTCGGGCGTTGGTTGTTGTCGTAGAGAGTCGTACACGCATACTGTGTTGCGGTCCGTTTGACCGATGTTCGAGATTGTGACCCAATGCGACCCGTTGACGTGGATGAACTGGACGTATGACGAAGTAGGAATAGCGAATGAAAAGTTCTGCTGGAGGACAGTATCTTGCAATCCGGAGGTAGTAGGGAATTCTGCCTTCAGGAGTTCGTTTGCTGCTCTCATATGACGGTCGTTCAGCCATGCGTTCTTGTTTACTATATCCCGGCGATCTTTGTTCGATAGATGATGCTGCGACTTCGACTTTTCCGTTTCTTCTCTGTTGGCGCAGGTGGACTTTGGATGACAGTGCGTGGAACATTTAATCTTTTTTGCGCGACACGGACACTTCTCAGTCTTGCATGTACCCTTGCACGAACAGTTCTTCTTCAAAAACCGATTTTCTGGATGGAACCTCTGCGCCGCTTCGCGTAGGCTGATGTGGTCATCATTGTTCATCGTGACGTCTCCGCTGTAGTCCTGGAGATCGCCTCCCGTAAATTTCGTGCTTATCACCCCGAATGCTGTGGTGAGGGAATAAGTCTTGACCTTGGACCCATGGATGGCGCTGACGACGGCTGGAATGCGTGGCAAGTCGGTTGACGTTCTATCCAGCTTCGGTACAGCAATGCTCACACGATCTCCCACCGAAAACTCTTGTACTTTTATCCTCTTTCGTCTGTTGTAAAATTCCGACATTCTGGCGGCTGCCACGTACGTGCTGTCGAGAGCTCGTTTGCGGATCTCAGAGTGGCGAGTCGGAGGTGGTGATGCTGGCTGGTCGGCGTCTGACGTACTGGTAACTAGCGACGGAGGTGGTGATGCTGGCTGGTCGGCGTCTGAAAACATAATAATAAAAATAATTTATTATATTTTAGTGCTAAAACAATGTAAAACATTTTCTGTACAAATAAAAAAGAAGCATAAGAAGTCAAGAGAATCAAAAAGAGCATATTAATTTAAGAAACATAAGAAGAGAAAACATCAAGACATAAAAGAAGCATATTAATTTAAGAAACATATCAAGACATAAAAGACATACCGGTAACTGGCGACGGAGGTGGTGATGCTGGCTGGTCGTCTCGTGGTGGTGATGCTGGCTGGTCGTCTCGTGGTGGTGGCGGTTTGAACAGACGCGGTGCTGGAGTGGGCTTGATTCGGCGAGGAGCGGGAATCGGTCTGTTCAGCGTGTTGTCATCTGTCGTTTGTTCTTCCGAAACCCCAACATCTTCTTCTTCAAAACAGCCTTTGGCACCGGGAAATATTCCAGCTGGGACACTTCTACCAAAGACAACGTGGTACGGTGCATCTTTTATCGTTTCTTGTCTGGCACAATTCATGGAGAATTGTATGCGTGGCAGCCATGAAGCCCACGGATATTCTTTAGCATCTTCGTCGATCTTTTCTTCTTGCTTCATGGCTGCAATTTTCTTCTCGATGGTTCTGTTCCCTCTCTCCACGAGGCCTTGGGACTGAGAATGGCGGGGACGACCGTTGACGAATGTTGTTTCACCTCCCCATCTCTCGAACAGCGCCTTGATCACTTGATTCACAAATTCCCTTCCATTGTCAGAGTGGAAAATGTTTGGTGGGCCAAAGTATGCCAAGACCCTTTCTTCGAGCATCCTTGCCACTTCATCTGCCGTCTTCTGCTTTAGAGGAAACAACACGTGGAACTTGGAGAAGTGGTCCTCGAAGTGTCCGATGTAGTTGTTACCTCGGTCTGGCGAATGTCGCATATCAATCAGGTCGACTTGTACTCTCTCTAGGAAATCGGTTTGAATGATGGGTCTAAGAGGAGGCCTGGTAACTTGGGGTTGACTCAGTTGGCATACTGGGCAGTGCTTGCAGTAGTCTTGGATGAATCCGCGTGTAATACCAAAGTAATGTCTTTGTACGTAGTCCATCACTTTCTTGTAACCGCTGTGTTTGAGTTCATCCACGTGGATACCATTCACGACGTCAAACACATTGCCAGCATGAATCACTCTGAGGAACTTGGCGCTGCCGTCAACTTGATGCTTCTGCTCATTTGGGATGACCAGAACTTGATGAAGACCAAGGCCGGTAAGATCGATGATCTCGAACTTTCTTGTCTTCACCCAATGCCGGAAATGCGGGTCCACCTTGACACTTGGATCCAGGAGATGGGATCTGATGGCATCATACTTCTCTTCGCTGATGACTGGACTCTTGGTTGAAGCTGCTTGGCGGTCGACTGTCTCTTGCATGGACTTCCTGAAGGCTGTTTCTTTTTCCATCTTGTGCTGAATCTTGTTGTCAATGTATGAATCTTGTTGTCACTGTATGGCGAACAGCATCAAACCACCCCTTTTATAGGTTGGGTGCTACTCTGCCACGTCTGCCAGCCAATGAAATCACTAATTAGCGACTCATTAATTCACGAATTAGCGGCTCCTTTGATTTAGGCATAATGTTTGATATCAACTCACTACTCACGGAATGAATGGCCGTGTTCAGTAATTAGCGGCATCCCTTTAATTGTCAGTAATACCTAAGTTAAGGAAGCTTCTATTTGTAGTTCCTTAACTTCGACATCACTTAAAAAACATATACCGGTATGTTTATTCGTACATCACATCAAATACAGATGAAAGTAGGCCTACAGTTTGTTGCAGGGTGATACCAAGACAACACACTCCTTTCCAAATAAAGTATGAATATTTCTTGAAAATAGTGTAACATTGAAACTGTTACACGGGTTAGCCCTGCCTCTCTCATTCGAATATGAAGAAGCTGGCTGGAAGATCATATCATATCAATAAATCGCGTCCTGGTCCAGAAGGACCTTTGCGAGTTGGTAGAACCGTTGAAAATTTTGCGCATGCGTCAATTTTTTTTTTTTTTTTTTTTTTTCAAATATATGTATTAAATTAAGTGCGATCCTATTTAAACTAATTCAAGCAATCTTACATGTCTTACCTGGACTTGAGGCAGATGATATCACTCCTTTGGGTTGTGATAACAGTTTCACCAGGTCGCTTGAGGCAAGAAGTAAATAAGTTCACTCCATTGGTTGTGAACCTTCAGCTGAGTGCACTGAAGTTTAAATGGTGTCTCAACAAGGTGCAGGGAACTGGAAAAAGGTGGCAAAAAAGTGTGTTATAGTAACGAAGTGTAACTTGATTTCTGTTCTCCTTACTTCTATGCCTACTGCCCAATAGGAGCATATGTCCCCAAACAAAGATCCCAGTTTTTAGTTGAAGGATGGTGCAGAAATACATAATAGATAAACAGTTAAACCAAGTTGTATACCGTTTGGCACCTGTTATGGTGAAAGTAACTCTTTGTGACTTATAATAACAGATGGAATGCAATGTTACATAAACCCTTGATATAGTCCGGCAATCAATACCAACAGGATTGTGTTGGCTTCATAAAATAGTGAAATATATACAACTGGAAGAGTGCTCGCTCCAAGCTGAGTTTCCAACATTACGGCTGTCGAGGTAAATTTCGGTCGAAAATTGCCTTTAAAATCTTTAAACGTGAGTATGACACAGTGAATTCTTGCTTGTTTATTGAAAAAAATTGTACAAGTTAACGGTGAGAAGTTTCCGTCCCCTCCACGCAGGATTGTAGGTGTTTTCTGCCAAAACAAATATTGTATTTTGTACAGCCACTGCGCGGTTGGGCGCGACAAAGTCACGTGCACGTTTCCATCACGGTACCGCGTGACGGCCCAGTCTGGTTATAGTGAAAGTAACTCTTTGTGACTTATAATAAGATGAATAAAAAGGCAATTTCTAGAGTGTTTGCGAATTTTCGACCCCAACCGGGGTCTTCTTCAGGCTGGTACTTTACAATCCGAAACTCTAGAACAGACTCGTGCAAATAACTCAACCTCACAAGATGAATGAAAACCACAGTCCGACTTCCAATGTATCTACAGGGAATGAAAGTATTGGATCCAGTCAGGTGTTAATCTTACAAATAGATATGAAAGGATCCTCCAATGGATCAGGCATTCTATTTGGAGGAGATGGTGAAAATTCTGTATACGGTACGGGTAATAGTCCGGGCTGTAGAGACCTTCATACTCATGCATCCATAGTTGCTCCACCGGTAAAAAAGGCAAATTGTACTCTGAGTACGGTTGAGCGGAGACCGGGAACCACCCATTTGTGACGACCAGTTGGAAAAGGTCGATGAGGTTGGTTAGCCCGAAGAAGATAATTAGCCCACCAAACATGTTATGAATCTTATCTCTCCACCTAGGAATTACTTCATCTGTCGTCAGAATGTGGTCGTGGTGAAAAATACGTTTCCGTACATTTCCATGGCAACTGAGGTATGTTTCTAGGACAACCGGGAGGGACATCGTTGTGGTTGTTGTGGCATCATCATGTATTCCAGGAAAAACCGCATAAGCAAGAGAGAACACGATGCCTTTTAATTTTTGGGAGGCCGATTTAGCCATCCATTCTCCAATACTGCAATATTCGGCCTATGGTCCTCGTTAATGGAGAGTAGATGAGGCGGAGTAATATGACCTATTTTATTTTTGCATCAATATTTTATCATACATCATTCTGTAATGATTTGTAAATATTTTGGACATATGTCGTCGATATCTTATTTATTTTACTCATTTATAGCTTTTTCGTGATTGATTTAGAAGCACTAATTATTGGGATGACAAATTCGCGGAGTGATCTCCCTTCAACTCGGCACAAACCGGCCGTCCGTCATGGCGGCCCAACCCCTCCCCGAATGAGTGACAGTATCCGAAGTATTTACGCCGATTTTACCAAGGTGCATCGGGTAATTGCCCTGCCAAGCCATCAAAATGGTTTTTGAATCCATTATTGTGGATTTACTGAACAAATATTTAGGAGATTACGTCGAGAATTTGGATAAATCGCAGCTGAAGTTGGGGATATGGGGCGGTAAGCATTGCCATTGATCAATGTAGGCCTACATCATACATGTACACATACTTGCATGCACTAGCCTACCGTACGCCATGTACATGATGATGTACATGCTGCATGCAAACTCTCTCTTGGACGGACACAGGGCTGATGGGCGCTGTTGATTGTTGTCTCCCACTCCCACCCAGCATGATGATGGAAGATCAGCCCTTTTCTTCAACTAACTTCACCACCCTTCTCCCTGACCCTGTCCCTCCCTGACCCTGCCCTCCTCCTCCCATCCGATTCCCAGTCCCCCACCAGCAGCGCACACACGACGCAGCCGCTACGGCACCCCCTGCCCCTCCCTCCTTCCCATCCCCCTCGGCCCTGCCCTGCCAGGCTACCTTGCACCCCCTGACATGCATGACTCTGCCTTTCATTCATTGCTAGGGCCTACGGCAATAATGCTTAGGCCTACCAGACCATGACCATGACGACAATCGCACAACAGGAAAAAAAGGACGTCAGACTCCAAGTCAAGTTGCTGTCAAATCTCGCTGGACGCTGACGCTGATGACACACATCGCAAATTGACTTGCTCTGTATCGCCTCTTGCTTTGCCTGTAATATATTCACCTAGCTGTACGGATGTCGCTCTTTGTCACTGCATTCTTTGCCTGTCATCTGTTCACTCCTGTATTTCTTCATAAACATACTCTATCACCGCTTGCTTTGCGTGTCATTCATGTCATTTCATTCATTCATCTCTGTGACGCACTCTTTGTTTTTCCACGTATGTAAAATTGCATTGCAATAAACTGTCCATCATTCCTAATTCCTACTCATTTATTTTTTACTGCCCTCCACTTCCCTTCCTTTTCCCCACAGATCCAGGGAACCAAAGCACTCCTTTTATCTCTCATCCTCCCCTCGCAGGCCTTGTGAGCGTATGAAGAGGCCTGACACCAAAGCCCTGCAGTGGGAGGATGTTTATCCCTACTCTTTGTCCTAACACTAGTCAGAAAGTGATGGTAGCTTCATTTGTGGCACAATGTGCTAAAATCGTCATGACATGTCAGTTGTATAATCTTTCATGATGTCAATGATGTGGGCTGGGGAGTTCCAAATACCGGTACAGACTGTAATTTGAGCTCACGTCATAATCTGTAGACACAGTTAAGTACTTTAGATGCCGTTTCATACATGTGATGTATCATTCATCCTCCCACAGCAATTTTGGTCTTACTCCTCTTCATACACATGCATACATGTAGTTTGTGGAGTGAACAAATAGGAGCAAAGTAAAAAACCCTGCTGTGGGAGAGTGATATAAGCTAGCAATGCCCATTGGAGGTCCTCAACTCACTACCCATACCAGTATTTTCTTCACTGACTACACATGCAAAGGTGAAGTCATTTCAACTTCCCTGCAATCTGATTCCAACATCTCACCATCTGCATTCTGCACGTTTCTCCAGAGTCACTGAAATCTGTCTCACCTTTACATGTTGTTTCCTCGTCTACCTGAGATGCTGGATTCCCACCTTGATAAACTTTAATTAGCTTCGTTTTGCATCGGAATCTGCAGATCTTGAGTTTTAACGGAAACCTTTCCAGCAAAGACAGCAGTCAGTCAAACAGTTCTCACAATGACATCAAAGCTTACATGTCTCTTGCATTTTCCGCTAATGATGTCAGGTTGGGTCACATTTGGTTAACGGTATCATTAACTTAAAATCACTTTATGAAACAGGCCCCTGGATGTTTTGCACTGCATGACTGATTTTATTAATTCCATGTCACAACCACATGCATCAATCAGTAATTAACACAAGTCAGCCCTCAACATTTGTTCTACAGATCTGATCAATATCTGGTCATACATTGTATACCATTATCTGACAGACTCAAGTCATGTATCAATAACAATCACCTGTGGCTTGTTTTTCATGCAATTAAATGAACTGTAGTTCTAAAAAAATGTGCCTCAGTCTACCATATTTTTCTATCAGGCCAACCTAATGTTATCATAACAATAAGTCATAACACTTCATTAAGATAAACAGGTGAACTACCGTGGTATTTTTTATGAGGCACAATTAGAATATGATCGTATTCTTATCACATCATGATGTGAAACAAAAAAACATCGGTACTCCCCTCGTTATTGGCTTTGCACAGGTTGTTTTATCATCAGAAACCTACAAAAAAGATGCCACTAAGACTGTGACTGCTCCATTGGTCAAAAGTTGAGCTGAATGTCGAGAAGGACCCCCCCCCCCCACTTCCACCTGACCACGGGGCTTTCCTTTCCCTAACCTGTCCTTAATTCCTTCATGATGGACCACCTGGGCAGTCCACCATACTGCGATAGGGTCCCCACACTGTAAACAGGTAAAAAGTCAATCAGGGCCACCATCCCTCCTTGGCATACCATTTGAAAATGAAGTACATGTAGGCCTGTATTTGTGAGAACAGCATCATTTAAAGTACCCTGTCATGCCCATCCCATCCTGTCCTAAACCACTAGGCATCATTCCTACATTCTGTATGTTACCCGGTAATGGCATTACATAAATATTTCAGCCGTCCACCACAACACAGCAACTGTAGGCCATCAATCGGAAGCTATTACCGTAGTTCTCCCACCAAGAGATGGCCATTTACCAGTATCATGCTTGTCATGCGTTGTTAGACAGAGACTGCAATTACCCACACCATTATTTTCATTAGTAAAGTGATGAATTGGTCTGCTGTTTTTAAAACGTCACTGACTATACAATGTTTATCAGTGGGTTCGCATTGCTACATTAGTTTTGATACTGGTTCAGTTACGGTACATTAGATTATATAACAATCAAAGGCTGATCAGGGGTTGACGAAGGAAACTGGAAAGAGGGGACAGCCCAGAAAATTTTCAAAAATGGGATGCCAAATATGTGTTTTCCAGGCATCTGAGGCACAAAAATCCATCATTCTGTCACGGGGGTGCACACCTATTGCGCCCCCCCCCCCATATTATACCCACCTCTCACTCTGAATATCCAAAACATCACAGCTTAATTTCACTCACAACAAGACGAGCTGTCAGTTGTCTACTTCATGGTCGCCATGGTAATCTCGTGTTTCCATGGTAATCTCATGTTTCCATGGTAATCTTGTGTTTCCATGGTAATCTTGTGTTCCCATGGTAATCTCGTGTTTTTCTCTTCTATTTCAGGAGACATCGTCCTACAGAATCTAGATGTCAAACAGAGTGCTTTGGTGAGTAAGGAACGGAACCTGTCTGAGCCGACGGCCTATAGATGGCGACACTTCATACATGCACGCCAACTCTGAATATTTTATGATAAGATACTGATTTTTGTGTACCGGTACCTCTGCCTTTCAAATCCGTGAGGAGCTTACTGCCCAGCACTTGATGCTGCACAGATGACGATACTGTAACAGTCTACACCGACAGCTAATTCTGAATGTGCTGTACTTCTTTTGAAAACTTTCCTTTCTTGTTTCAGGATGACCTTGACCTCCCGGTCACCATCAAACATGGTCACTTAGGTAAGGATAGAGAGTTCCGGCCAGCGACTGACATGACTGAGGAGTCAAAGATTGGTGATTGATTTGTCAAGGAACTGAGCTCCCAAGCTGTTCAAGTCATCACAAGCCACGATTTATGCCAGCACCCCTCTCTTCTCTGCCATGTCTGCAGTCAAGCACCATCTGCTGTCATGCATTTGTAAAAAATGAAGAGCCAAACTGTAATTTGAACCAGGGACCTTCCGCTAGTCAAGCATTCTGCCTCCCACACCACCTGAGCTGAAGAGACATGTCCAACTGCGCACTAGCTGGCTACTATGTTTCATTGCATACACATTTAGCTTGCATTTAATGAGCGCTGACTGTGATACGATATGTAGCTACTGTTCCTAATTAGTATTCAAGCAGCCGTCAGTTGAGAGACTTCACGATGCTCTGGTGATTAGGATAACGAATTGAGTCACGTCTCTGCTTGCTGTTAGTGGCATTCATGTAATGGCTCATGCATCGGCTGTTTGTCTATCAGAGCAATAGAAAATATTGTCAATAATATATGGCACGTTTGAGTTGAATGCAATTAAACTTGAGGGGAGTATGTGTAGTGTATGGAATGTACGAGTTTGAAGTCTCATTGCATACTAGTATGTTAACTTTATAATAAAGCATGATATCCGAAGTAAAATCATCTGGCGTTTCATTTCTGTTTATCTCGGATGTTTTTCAGGTAAACTGGTCCTGAAGATTCCCTGGAAGAATCTCTACACAGCCCCCGTCACCGCCACCATCGATGGACTCTACGTCCTCGCCGTACCCAATCTTGGTAAGGCGAGAATTGTTTGTTTGGTTCGCGAATCCTTCGACTTGAATTTCTAGGAATTCGGAAAAATCCAAGAGCCAGTCAATAAAATAACTCTCGCCTAAACATCTGCGTAGTTAATAGGTCAAGGTCGAGGTCACGTTCAACGTTGTGACCAGTCAGGATTTGGTCATAGTTGCAGGGAGAACTGTGAACACACGCCCGTCTTTCCCGAGCTAGCATCGTCCAAACTACGGTGAAGAATTGCATGTACTGTGGACTGACAGTTGCTGTCCTTAATTTAGAGGTGTCCTGATTACAGAGGTCAAAATAAAGTGAAATGATTGGTACAGGAATGAGCTTTTCCATCGAGTGGTGCTCTTCCGGCACGGGTGTCCATCCACAAGGGGCGATACCCCGTAATCATGCCCCTGCCACCAGACATCACTGAAAGTTGTGTTTTCATGCTGATTTTGGCCAGTTTTGCAACCTCGCTCCAACCAAGAGAGCCACCCCCCCCCCCCCAGGACAAAAAGCTAGTTACAGCCTTGTTGCTACAAACAATTGCAGAGATTCCCACACTTGATACTTGAACACCAGGTTTCTCCATTTCAGGAGTGAAGTATGATGCGGAGAAAGAGGAAAAGGCGGCTCAGGAAGCAAAACAGAAGGAACTGAAGAAAGTGGAGGACGCCAAGCAGGCGGAGAGAGAGAAGGGTAAGTTGATAGGCCTACTAAAAGATTCCTGTCACTCTAACGGCAAGGGGTCAAATCTGGGATGTTGGACCGTAGTCTCCAGAGAGGGATGGCCCTGACCCTTCTCAGGAGAGCAAGGGCCCTGTCTCTCCTCAGGAGGAGAGATACACCTTGCCCATCTTCAAGGCTAGGGGCCCTTGCCCCTTTTTTCGGGTAAACCCCTGCCCATCTTCAAGGGCGGGGGCCCCTTGCCCATCTTTTCGGTGGGGGCCTTTGCCCGTCTTCAAGGCGAGGACCCCTTGCCCATCTCTTCGGATAGGCCCCTGCCCCTCTTCAATGGTGTTGGCCCCTTGCCGATGTTACAGGGTGGGACCCCTTGCCCATCTTTTGGTGGGCCCTTTGCCTGTCTCCAAGGGTGGGGCCCTTTGCCTGTCTTCAAGGGTGGGGCTCCTTGCTCATCATTTTGAGTGGGGGCCTTTGCCCGTCTTCAAGGGTGGGGCCCTCGCCTGTCTTCCAGGCTAGTGGGCCTTTGCCGG
>NMRB01001205.1:85260-124581 GCA_002633025.1 Notospermus geniculatus
GTTTTGACGACGTCGCCGGTCATTTGACAGCCAACATGGCTGATTCTTTCCAGTCACGTGACCGTTGTGACATCAGTGAAGAACCTAATTCTACAGGCATTTTACTCAAGTCTTGTGGTTCCTTTCAGTGCTGAAGCCCATCTATTCCAAAGTCCAACTCACGCTCAACACGAAACCAGAGAACCAGGAGTTTACGATTCCTAAGCTCTTCCTAAATATCATCTTTGAAGAGATCGCCATTCACTTGGGAAAACTGCAGGTAAAACGACGTTTTGTTACTGTCCTGTTGAGGCTAAAGACGCTCGTCCATATGAGAGTTTTCTTGCGTAAAGGCCCGTTTCCGCCGTGGTTTGCAGCGAGCGGAGTGGTATTCACAGGGTTTTGGATAATTCTTCTATGGTTTAACAATTCGTACATGGCCTGTTGATTATGTCAGTGTCTGTGAAAATTGCTCCACTCGCCGCAAGCCGCGGCGGAATCCAGTAGAAACAGGCCTTAAGAGTTGGCTCTCTATGGGCAACTCAGCAACGGAAATGTATATAGGAACTTCACGTGACGTCATCATTGACGTCATAATTCGCACGTCAGCCATGTTGGACGTCATCTGAAGCTACGAATGCGTTGGACGTGACGTCCAACATGGCGGCATCTCGTCACGGCAGTGACGTCACAATCGTCGCTGCAGATCCTCTATGGGCAGTCGTTCATGTCATTGGTCTCAGCGTAAGTAAAAAAAACCAACAATGGTGAATTGCCCATTGAGAGCCAACTGGTGCAAGAGATCTCACACACGGAGGAGCGCCCTTAGGTGTTAGCAGAGACCTTGCACAGATGTGACCCGCTCAGGCAAAACCAGTCACATGTTGCACAGAAGTTGAGCCTCAACAACTATGACCCCAGAAGAGAATGGAAGAAATAGATTCTGCCAGATTTCATAATAGACAGACAATATTGAAACTGACAAACATTTGGTCTAAACCTGCCAAGGTAAGAGCGACATGCGACTGGTTTTGCCAGAGCAGCTCACAAATCATAAGCAAGCAACCACATCCTAAAGATCTGAAAGATCATTCTCCTAACCTGAAGATTCAATGTCTACCTAATCTTAAACTCATCACAGCGCCATCTATATTTCAGTATCAAGACGTCTTAGAGATGTTGGAATCCTTCGAACGCATGGCACTGGTTGGTGTCTATAGAAAATATGGCCGCCCCCTCGGAGTGTACCACGGTCATTGCAAACACTGGTGGAAGTATTCCTATAAATGTATCCTGGAGGAATCCGTGCTCCGCCGGCGTCGTATGTGGTCGTGGAATAATATTCAGGCGCATCGGCAGAGGAGACGGGAGTATAAGACCTTGTATAAGAAGAGGGTGTTGAATAAGAAGTTTGGTGGCGATGAGACAAAGAGATTTGAGGTGAGTTGGTTTTGTCGTGATGTTTGTAATGATATTACAATTTTGTGTTTGTGATAGGCCTAGACTAGACACTGTTACATTTGCTGAACATCAAATTTCCTAAGTCTTGAGCTGATAATTCTGTACTTGGCACTTGTGATTCAATCTTTTGTGTACGTCCGTCGTTTGCAGGAACTGGAGAAAGTCCTTGACGTGTTCAACATCACCATGGTCCGTCAGCAGGCAGAACTCGAGGCCAAGAAAGAAGCCAAGAAGTCGAAGGAGGGTGGATGGTTCGGTGGGTGGTTCGGTGGAGGAAAGAAGAAGGAAGCCAAAGCTACAAATGAGATTCGTAAGTCGATGACTTTTCTGTCTCTTCATGTCTGGTTACCAGTAGTTGTGAGGCAGATGTCATGGTGTGGCAGATTTAGGAGGTGTTAGGCCCTTGAGCCTAACGTCCAGACTTTTGGCTTGATGGAAGAACGCCTGCCTTGCATGCGGGAGATCCGGGTTCGATTCCCGGTGTGGTCTGCGACAATGGCGAGGACACAGAGTGATAGGGAGAACAGAGGCAAGTGACAAGAGCATCAAACTTGCGACAACTGAGAGGTTGAGGTTCAAGTACAACAACCTGAGAAGAGTGCAACAGTCTGTTAAGTTTTGGGATACCATAGGGCACAGTTCACTTTCTCCCTTGCTCATAAGTGAGAGCGTAGTCGAAGTGAGAGTGATAGGCCTTGATATGTCAAGATAATGTTGGTTATAAATGTGTGATTTCCTTCTACAGAAGAAGAATTCTACAAAGTCATGACAAATGAGGAGAAAGCGAAGCTGTACAGCGCCATCGGGTATCAGGAGAATGTTGGGGAGGGTGACGTGCCGAAAGATGTGAGTATCATCGGTGAATGTAACAAAACATATCCATGGTCCTACTGACACTGTATGTGGGACGTGTCTTCTAGGCTGAGTGCGAGTGGTAGAGCCTTGGGCATCTAGATATTGAAGATCCCAAGATCAAAATCTCTGGGATGGTTCTGCATTTCTTTATGAATGGTTAGCTGATGAGATCATGAAGTAAAAAGCTTCCTTTTCATGGTGCACTCAACCCTGATAGCCAAGTGGTTATCACGTATCTGCTAAGCAACTGGCAGGTCCAGGCCGAATGGGATTAATCATCCCCAGCTCTTCAGTCCGTTGCATGGGACAGTAAGCCATGTTGCCTTCTACATTGTTTCTTTGCAAGAGCAAGTAAAAGACCCCATCCAAGTGAGGAACATGAGTAGCTTGAGATGGCCTCTTCCATACTTACCAGGGCCAATAATGCTATGGTTTCAGCCCTGACGGAAAAATCAAATACATCCAACCTTTCTCTTCCAGTACGTCGCCCACAAAATCATCTTCCGACTGAACCAGATGTCGTTGTCCCTCGACGATTCAACACGCAGTGAACCATGTGTGTTACAACTCCTCCTCCACGACGTCTATGCAAACATCGGCCAAAGACCGTCGTCGAATGGCGTCCGCGTCGACGCCAAGATGGATACATTAGCGGTGACGGGTTGCCCAATCAATGGTGTCGCGCCGGCGATTGTGTCATCGCAGAATTCAGAAGCAGATCGTATTTTCTCACTCCTCGACATCCAGGTGGAGACGAACCCGTTAGACGGGGAGTGTGATACCAGGTTACGTGTGTCATCACGCCCCCTGGAGGTTGTTTATGATGCTGTGAGTACGAATATTCTGCATCATTATGAGCTGAGAGGGTGAAATCAGTCCATCTTCAGCTGTTTTCGCGGAACTACATAATATTTATCATCTTCATAATTTCAGATGACCATCAACCAGATCGTGGAGTTCTTCAAACCTCCTGAATCCGTGCGACTAAAACAGTAAGTATTCATTGTAAGGTTTATGAAGAGATTGGGCTGGTTTATGGAGAGACTGGGCTGGTTTATGGAGAGACTGGGCTGGTTTATGGAGAGACTGGGCTGGTTTATGGAGAGACTGGGCTGGTTTATGGAGAGACTGGGCTGGTTTATGGAGAGACTGGGCTGGTTTATGAAGAGTCTGGGCTGACGAGGTGATGCTGTTGATCTGTTTGACATTGGAAAGCGTTACCGGTACATCCAATCTTCACAGTGATAGGACGGTCTGAATCATCTTTCTATATTTCAGACTCTCCGCTGCCGCGATGTCCAAATTCGAAGAGATCAAAGAGATGTCAGCGACGGGGATGCAACACGCCATTGAGCTCCACAAATACACCGATATCAGCATTGACCTGAAACCTATGCACGTGATCATACCTCAGGGAGGACTTTATACTAAGTGAGTCATTGTCAAATCCCATCTATGGACACTGCAAAAAAAATGACAAGCCGAGTTGTACATGCAGCTTAGTTAGCACGTTCAATTATTAGCCTGGGGCTTCCCCGAGTACGGACCACAACGTTCTTGTTAGTTCTGTCACAACTCATGCCTCCTCACGCCTGGCCCGAAGTGACCGACCCTCTGAACCACTTACTTCAGGAAAAGATGGCGGCGAACCTGATTCAACCAATGGAGAAAGAGGAAAATGATTTGGCGCCATGACACTTTACTCTCGCCAGGTGCGACATTGTTCGTTTATTCAGCCTCACTGTGTATGCTCCACAAGGCGTGATATCAGAGCTTCCCCAAGCACGGTGCAAGTAATCGAATATGTTAATATGTACTGGGTATGCTTTGTATGGTTCCAGGAGCGCCAATCTACTCATTGCTGAGCTCGGCAGCCTGAAGGTCTCGTCAGAAAAGAATGAATTCAAACAGTATGACGGGGTGAGTACCGGTATTTTGATGAAACAGAAAATGAATGGAACAAAATGTGTGGCGATTCATTCTCCTAGCTTTTGCTTCGTAATAACGCCAAGTAACATTTCTAAGACGACTCACACTAACACAGCCTCACATACAGAAAATGGAGTAAAGATCTCATTTCATCTCCATAAAATCCTCCCTGTACATTTCAAGTTGAGAATCATCAAAGTTTTGTCGCTTTCATCATGTCCTCCAAAATGTTTTGACATCTGTTTTTCCCCAGAAGCCTGCTCCCATCATGCCCCTCACCCGCCTCCGAAAATTTAGCAGTTTATTAAAAAAACGTCGGGTAACGTAGAGAAAGATTGCGATGCTATTTTTGCTCATGACTGTGTCCTTGACCTCTGCTGGATGGAGGCCAGATCCACGTGGTCCATCCAGATGGGGTCAGTTTCAAACTTTAGGGTAACTTTTGGTATGCATTGAGATATCATATTCTAATGACGCTCTTCCATGCGGAAGATTTGTCTTGTGAGTCGGCTCTCTATGGTAATTCACCGTTGTTTGTTTCCTTACTACTTGAGCCGAGACCAATAAGCAAAGACCTGCCCATCAATTTCTACGGCCGAGTTGGCCACAGGGAGCCAACTTGCATAGAGGAGCACCTTGGCCGGGTTGACATACAGCTACACGGTGCACGGACACGCCGGCGAACAGTGGCTCCACAAGGGATTCAAGGCCATGAAACCTTTGTTTGCTGCCGTGTCGATGTAGCGTGTAGCTCTATGTGAACCCGGCCTAAAGGGAGTCCGTGGTTTGCTGAATGTATGCTGGTCCCAAATCTCACTCAAACAAATCATTCATGGTTTTGCATCTGGTATTTTCTTGCTCTCCCTAATTAATCATCTTCTAATTCATTCCTAATTAACTCATTTGCATAATTAATACTTAATTGCATGCAGGACGCACCAGAGGAGAAAGACCGTAATATTTTAGAACGTCAAGGGTCCAAGGTAGATTGGTGTTAGATGCATGTCGTTGTTATAGTTCTTTTTCTTTTGTATTCTTTTTAATTTTGGTTATATTGACTCATGATACCCAAGCAAAACTTTCCCCTTGAAAAACTCAAAGGTCCGTATGCACCAAACAAAGATTATCTTGAACTCAGGTTGAGACACAACTTTTCAATTGTTTAGGTTTGCCAGGGCATGATGTGACAATGGAAAAGTTGTGGCTCAACCTGAGTTCAAGATAATCTTCGTTTGGTGCAAACGGCCCAAAGGGTTTATGGGACCTCCCCTGTCTGAGAGAGCTTCTTACTGAAGCGTGACTTGGCCCAACCATGGTCACGGTCAGCATGGCTGTTTCTTTATCTCTGTGGAGGCCAATGGGAGACTTTCCTGCCATTAGAGGCCACCACCAGTTAGCGGTCCTAGAACGTCATGGAATTTAACGTCACAGAGAAGAAGTGCACGCCACAACGTCATACATAATGATGTGGAGGCCACCGCACATATAGTTAAAGCGGACTATTCGCTCCGAGTCAAAGATTCCACAGAACGGTTTCCGGAGCGGGTTGTTTTATTACTTTTGGTTCATTTTGGACAGACGCGAACAATCCGCTTTAAATGCACAGTGCTTGTATAACGAAACACCACGTTCCTACTAGCCCAGCTATGTCTCTAGCTCAGTTAGTACGTATACCAGAAACAAGAGAGTGGTGCCTCGGGCATTTTGAATGACGTTTTATATCCTGAAGATGATTTTATTTCCTGTTGCAGTCGGAGACAATCGAGGAGGTGATGGGACGAGCGTACGACAAGTTTAACGTTCAGCTCCAGGGGATACAGGTTCTCTTCGCCCATCCTGGGGATTCGTGGGAGTTCGCCAAACAACAGAGTCACACGCCGATGCACGTTCTAAGACCAATGAGCCTCGATTTGAATATTCATAAGAGTATTATAATCAATGACACGCGCATGCCGAAGTAAGTACCCATAGCAGGGGCGGATCCAGGAGTTGGGAGAAGAGGGGGCGCCTTGTGCTAGCAACATTGAAACTTGCACCAAGTTCCAGAATTTCACGGTCGATTTGACAGATCTGTTGGCCAAAAGGGGGCGTGTGCCGGGTGCGCCCCCTTGGATCCGCGCTGCGTAGTTTGCATATGCTGATCACTCTGCAATATTTAGGATTTGTGCTAGGCCTATGATAAGTCAATTTCTGTGTAGGTTTTGCCTCAAGTGACCAGCAACTTGTAGAAATGCATGAAAATACTTCTATTTTCCTGCTAAGACCTGTGACTTTGACCTTCCAGGGTGAAAATATCAGGAGAGCTCCCTCTATTGAGTGTCAACATGTCCGACCACCGCCTCCAAGACATCCTAGTCCTGGCTCAGAGCATCCCGCTTCCCGAGCCTCTGCCTCCTGACGAAGCTGCTGTAACATTCGAGGATGACGATACCATCCCGTTGGTCCCCATGACGACCGCCGTTCCCAAGGTCAAGATTCCAACAAAAGAGGGCGACTCCTCGGATGAGGAGGAGGGGGAAGGCCGGGAAAAAGAGGAGGAGGGGATGCAGCAGAGTACAGATTTAGAGTTACAGTTTGAAGTGAAGGAGGTAAAGGGTGTTGATATTTGTGAGGCAGTCTAGGAAAACCCGTCAGATGTTGCTGAATGATCAACAAGGGCTGTCAGATTGCCTGTGCATTGATCTGCTACTGTTTACCTGTTACGTAGTACATTTCAGCTATTGAAATGTGCGGCTTCACCAAGGCCATTAACACTTTCCTCAAACGCGACATCCAACGGGTTTTCCTCGACTGCCTCACATTTGTGACCTGATCTAGCAAAAGTAGGCGCAAGTCGCAAACAAGGAAAGCGTTAACAGCTTTGGAACACAATAGCTGAAATGTGCGTCTCTGTAGGTGGACAATAGTAGCAGACAGGATAATAGTTGAGTAAACTGATGACCAATGATGATCACCTGTACCTAGTTTTGGCAGATCGGGTCACATTTGGGGTTTGTAAATGGCTTTTTCCAAAGCAAATCTGGTTTCTCTGTCCAGCAAATATGACGTGTCTGCCAGATTGATTCATCTACATTTTCTTCGTTTCAGATCAGCTTGAATCTTTCCCAAAGGAAGCAAAACGTCGACGTCCCGACCCTGAAGATCGTCGTCGAGTCCCTTGGAACGTTCGTCAAGATTCGTACGTTTGACATGAGTGTCCAGGCCTATTTAGGCGGGATGTACGTCCAGCATCAGCAGTTTAAGGCCATGAATGACGGTCCACTGGTCAACCTCGTCAACACCCCCGTCGTGGACGACTCGGCGTTCAGGCTGTTGATGGTCGAGTTTATCAAGGTATGTTATGTTCTGTCTGAAAGAAGAAATGTGACCAGATCTAGCAAAAGTAGGTGCAAGTCACAATCGAGGATGACCAATGATGATCACTTGCGACATGCACCTACTTTTGCTAGATTGGGTCAAATTACTGATATCAATAGGGGCCTACTGTTAGATATTTATCAACCAGATGACTGAAGACCTTCAACTCAGTTGCAGAAGGTTTCTTAGTCATGATTCATACTATAAACTTCACAGACAGATGTTCTTCACTGACGTCACAACAATCACGTGACTGCAAAGAATCGGCCATGTTGGCCGTCAAATGGACGGCCAACGACGTCAAAACTGTTGTCTGTCGTTCCACATTCCACCACATTTCTATCTTTAACTTCAGGCGGACAAAAAAGGCCCAGAATTTGCCTCCGTATACCACAACACGGAACAACAAATATCGGTCCGTTTCACCGCCCTGGAGGTCTTGCTGCACCAGGAGGCCATCTTGAATATTAAAGATTTCGCCGAGACACTCATCGAGAAGCTGGAAGCTGCGAAGTTGTCGCAAGAGAAGTTGGCGGGGAAAGATGGCAGGAAGACGGAGACAGCGAAGGGGGCAGCACCGGTGAAGAAGAGAGGTGGGTTGGAATCATGTCTAGTGTTAAATCCTTGGGTCAGTATTTGTGCATCTGACTGAGAGCATCAAACAAAGAATTCAGAGGCCTAGGCCTACTTTATGTTTGACCGTTGGCCGGTTCAAGAAAGTAAGTCTCTCCCCACAGCGTTTCAAATATTTAACGTTCTTCCTTGCAGGTCGTCGCCGACGGAAACAGGATGAGAACCTCATCCAGATGAAGGTCCAGGCGAACCTGGACAGTTTATCCGTGACGATCTGTAACATGGAGATGAACTTAACGGATATTAAGATCAAGGGTCTCGATACGTCTGTCGCTCTGACCCAGGAGAAGACGGATGTCAAGGTGTCGTTGAGTGATATCATGGTGCTGGATCCGATACAAGGGACGATGTACCCAAAGGTCAGTTGATAATAGAGACAACTTATCTTGAGGGATTTATAGGGTACAGTCAGAAGGCCTTACATCCTCTGTAGCCAGTGGATAGGCCCTTTCATATTGCTCAGTGTAAAACAGTTGAGGTAACTTTCACTCTGGCCACAACGATGGCTTGTCCAAGAGTCCTCTTTTAAAATCGCATGAGCTTTTCGTAAACCTTGCAGCCACAGATCCAAGGGGGGCGCACCTCGCACCCCCCCCGTTTGGCCAACAAGTTGGTAAAATTGACCATGAAGTTCTGGAACTTGGTGCAAATTTCAATAATCCTAGCACAGTGCGCCCAAACCCTGCATCCGCCCCTGCCTTGCAATGTTTGAAAATATTGTCTGCTCTTGTCTACAGATTCTGTCGATCGCAGATGGAGAAGTTTTCTCGCTCGGCGTGACGGTCTTCAACGACGGAACAGAGGGTGACAAATACGAGTTAATGCACTGCATGGATACGAAAGTCACCGTTCAGATGGGTTGTATCCAGTTCGTCTTTCTCAACAAGTTTGTCGCTGGACTCCTGGTGAGTGAATATGAACTACACAAGGGAGATGCCTCCTTCCCCATCCTCGTGGGAGGAGCCCCATCCCCGCCCTCGAGGGAGGAGCCCCCTTACCCGTCCTCAAGGGAGGGGCCCTCCCTGTCCTTGAGGGACCCCCCTTGCCTGTCTTTGCATCTTTTGGCCGCATAGCCCTATCTACCCGAAGGAAAAAATCAATTTTGATGGAATTTCACAAAAATACAAGAAGTTGCTTCTGACCAGTGCCAGGAGTTCCACATTCATATTTTTCGTTCCAGGTTTTTGCTAACAAATTCCAAGCTGCTAAAGACAAGATTGCCGAGGCAGGCGACAAACTCGCTGAAACGGCCCAAGAACAAGCGATGAGCCTCCACGAGAAAGCTGTCCGCATCGGCCTCGACATCACAATGAAGGCCCCGGTGATTCTTATGCCACAGAATTCAACGTCTGCTGAAGTCCTCTGCGTCGATTTTGGTGTATTGACGTTGAATAATACGTTTGCCATCGCGGGACGGAACCCGACGGACAAGTCACCCGCCATCTTGGATAAGATGAGGATTGAATTGACGGAGTTGAAGATATTGAGGTGGGTTTCAGACATTTGGTGAGAATCGTGTGGCGACTCTATAAATAAAACTGTCAACAACGGACATTGCCCAAAGTTTTACAACAACGGTAGATTGGCTGTTCAGATGATACAACAGTAGCCGTGTGGGATTAATCATTCCCGGCTCTTCACGTCTGTCACATGGGACAGTAAGCCATGGTGCCTTGTACCTTGTACCTTTCCAAGGGCAAGTAAAAGACCCCATCCAATTGAGGAACATGAGTAGCTTGAGATGGCCTCTTCCTTACTTACCAGCTTCAAATCCCGAGCCATATGGATTAATCATCCCTGGCCCTTCAGTCTCTCGCATGGGGCAGTAAGCCGTGGTGCCTTGTACCTTGTGCCTTTGCAAGGGCAAGTAAAAGATCCCATCCAAGTGAGGAACATGAGTAGCTTGAGATGACCTCTTCCATACTTACCAGGGCCAGTAATGCTATGGCTTCAGCCCTGAGGGAAATACAAATAAAAAAACAGAAATAGTAGTGAGAGAAGACCTGACTAGACGACCTTTGCATTGATATTAACACAAGAATTAATCATTTCAGAGCTTTGATTGAACCAGACGGCACCCGCTCCGAGGTCCAGCTCCTCCAGCCCGTCACGATCAACATCTCTGTCATCCGAAATCTCTCTGTTGGTTGGTTTCATGAGAAACCTGAGATAGATGTCTCCGGGAGGCTGGCGGCCGTCACGGTAAAAACCTATCTTCAGATTCTATATTCAATTAAGTTCTACCACAGCTTGTCTGTTAATTGACGATTCTCGTAGGAATAAGTCGCAGTCTTTCAAGGAATCACAGCTACACACATGGCAGTCTCGCAATTGCAAAATCTAACATATGGGCCCATATTAGTGTTTCAGCTAAAGAGGAATAGCAGGGCGCGGCGCCCTGCCTTGCTTATGGTCCGCCCTACTGCCCTTTTCAACAGGAAAAAACGCCCTGCCCTAAATTCTGACCATCCCTGCCTTCACTTGAAGGCAAGAATGCCTTTTCTGCACTATAACCATGCCTTTTTCAACTAACTCATGCCTTACAAAGATCGTTGATCTGTGTTTAATACTCTCAATCCAATTCCCGCGCAAAACCCAAGTCGCATCAACGTCGAGACAGCACCAACAAACAGCCTGAACCTCACCTGCAGACTACCTCAAGTGCACTCGTGGCAGGGTTTAGAATAGGTGCCAAATAAAGCAGCCGAGGTTGGTTTAGTTACATTTCCTGCCGTAATTGGAATGCCATTGGTGTATCTGGCGCTGCGATCAAAACCGATCGAATCACATGGGAACGTCGCGTCAACGAAATACATGAAACATGCCGACAAAAAAAGGCAACCAGCACAACTTTATCAGGCTGTCGTTAGTAACAGTAGTGAGCAAAACACAATGGAATGTTTATTTCAAGAGGTGAGGCGACGTATCACTTGAACCGAGTCAGTGTTTTACATGAAACATGGCATGAAACATTGGATAGAACCGCGACTTCAGCATTTCAATCTGACAGAGATCGTTGTATTTCCAAGTCCATTTCTCCTAAACCTTTGCCTGCATTCTTCAACAATTTATTTGGCTGTAATCCAGAAAGTGTATTCTCTCCAGTCATACCAAATTCGTATATTGCCAATTTCTTTCCAGTACACAGATATTTACTTGAATGACTGTGATCTTACTTCAGACCACCGGCCTTTCAGCCGCATGGTATTGACGATCTTTTTGGCGGGAAAATGCTAGAGGACCGTGGAACTTACAGCTGATAAGACATCTTATGCAATGTTTATTTATAGGGTTTTTACAAGGGATTGGCATTAATTGTTTTTGGAAATACGTCCTGTTTAACCCTTTCCAACCTGACCACATTTGAAGTTTTAACCCCTTGATCACTATGACTGTAATCAACTTTCATTGTATAGGCCTAGACTATGATTTTGCTCAGAGTCAGCATGATCAGCATTCTCCTTGAAGTTTTTTTTACAGTACATACACCTACTGTTGTGATTTAACCCTTTGATCCCCGAAGCAGAAAATGTCCATTGGTGTGAAGACTATCAGAGTCAGACTTGCGTCGTGACATGCCCTTGGGCCTTGGTGGCTGAGAACCAAAGCATGCATTGGCTATCATGGCACCCTGCCTTTTTGTGAATGGAGTCGTCTGTGCCCTGCCCTTTTCAAATCCTGGCTGAAACACTACATATTCTAGAAGCCTTCTTAACTTTAAGGTCCACTTTAATCTTTTGTATTCTACCCTGCAAACAATACTGGTAGCTAAAGGTAGACCTTAGACTTAAGGAAGCTTCTAGAATACGGTCCATGAATTCTGGTGGAGCCGCCCTGAGATCATGTTAATCTTCCATCTTTCCAGAGGGCGCCGCTGAGAATCAAATCTTTTATCACGGTAGTCTCCTTCACATGTTATTTATCAATGGTAGCGGAGATATTTTTGTTGACAATACTTTCCGTGTTGTTTTTTCCTGTTGGAGATTTTCATGTGTTTTTAATCAACTTTCTTACAACGGGATTTGCAATTATAAATGGCTTATTTGCTTCCGTAATGTTTTCCAACTTCAGCGACTTTGCCCACCACCACTTTGTCTAACCCAGGCCTAATATTAGAAATTAAATACACCTGTAATAGCACTCCTACAAGCCCAGGCTACCGGGAAATTAGCTTCAGCTTAGTCGGTAGAGCATTTGACTTTGAAGCGCGAGGTCCCGGGTTCGAAACCCAGATTGGACCCTCGGCTTTTTTCAACTGCTACACACCAATAATGCCCTTTGAGTGCCAACCTGTACAACAAAACTGTCACACCTTCGGTGCAATGTTCTGCCACTGATGTGAAGAGACACGGCCCACGAGCCAGATCAGTTTGATGTGGTTATGTTTTGATACACTGATATCATTTTATCACAGCTTGCGATGAGTGAAGGTGACTTTGCCGGGATGATGAAGACGTTGACAGAGAATCTTGCCGAGGGTGAGATCAAACCGGAGGAACTGGAACCGGTACCGACGGGAAAACCAAAGGTGGAGAGTAAAGGTAAGACAAGGTAGAGAAAGTTAGCGGCTGATCCAGGGTGGAGGTGCTACTGTTACTAATAAATGTGTTGCGGTCTAGGAAAACCCGTCAGATGTTGCTGAATGATCAACAAGGACTGTCAGATTGCCTGTGCATTGATCTGCTACTGTTTTGGATGGGGGAGGTGCCAACTACTACTACTGTTCAAGCTCTGGCATCATTCAGAGGGACCTACACCTTTCACAGGTACAAACTTCTCCGTTCTCTTCCAGGTGATGCAAAACCCGCAAAGGAGACACTCGCCGAGATGGCCCAGAAGGCCGAAGCCCACCCCAAGATGGCTGTGAACTTTACCCTGGAGAACCTGGCTATTGTTCTTTACTCAGGGGGTTCTTCTCTGGTACGTTTTGAGCTGTTGTAACTTGAGATGGCCTACAGACCATTCTCAAATTGACATCAATGGCAAAGACATAAACTTTCGTGGAAATCTCAACCACAACCTCGATCTGAAACTGAATGACGTGACGCAGAGAACCTCATAATAGTGACTTAAAAGATGTTGCATCAGAGTCGACCATTCCTGAATCATGGATTGCGTCCCGTCACCCGGTTTCAGACTGAGGTTCTGATTGAGATTTCGGTGGAAGTGTGCAAATCTGTGAATTCAAGAATCATCTATACGCCGTATTTACCAGGGCCAATAATGCTTTGGCTTCAGCCCTGACGGCAAAATCCAATACAAAATACAAAAACGGCAGTGAATGTCAAGATCATTTCTCTTCTTTTCTAGACGGGAGGACTTGGTGTGATACCTCGCGATCCAACCAGAAGTTTAGCCAAGTTTCAGCTCGATTGCATCATTGTTGCCATGGATATGAAGACAGACAATTCCATGAGTGCAAGCGTCGATCTTCACACCTGTCTGTTGGATGACATGAGGCCTGGGGCGGAGAATAAGATATCAAGGTACGTCAAGGTCAGATCAAGGTCATCAAGGTCAAATGTGTTGATGTGTTTGTGTTTCATTTCATCAGAGATAAGTAGCTGGCATTTGGCGATTTCGTCAGTGTAAGGAGATCCCTTGTGCATGCTCACATATCTCAATGTTGATAACCAATTAGGTCAATCATCGACCATCAAAGTCATAATTCACTGTAGGCCTATTGTACCTAACAAATGATGCATGATTTATCTCTTTGTCTCTTCCCGTACTGACCATGTCTTTGATTTCTAGGCATGCTCTTGGTTGCCAAGGAGACGACACCGCCATGTAAATTGGTTGTTATGCTTTTGTGTTCATTTTTTTCTCATTTTTAGTTTACATGTATTTTCTTTCCCTTGATCAGCGGATCACATCAGAGTCCAGTTCAAACTGGATCGGCCATATTTCTCATCATTTTGTCTTCTTTTTTTCAATCTTTCATTCCAACAATACTTCCCCATTTTGTTCTCCATCCTCCATTCTAACATTCTCTCACTTCATGTTGTACAATCATTGTAATCTGAATATTTTCATCTAAACAGTAAAATACCTCATCACTTCTCTCTTGACTTGTATTTTCAGGATTTTCTAGAATCTTTTTCAGATTTCTGCCATCTTCCCTTGCTTAATTTTCTTGTTTTTTTGTAAACATTTTGCTTTCAAACTTTGACTGCTAGCCATCTGTAACAAAGTCTCATGATGACAGATTCCTTAACTTCACAAAACAGCTAGATTTGACATGTCATTCCTCAGGTCAAAGTCAATGTTCAATGACCTTCAGAACACCAAGGTCAACATGAACTAAGCCTGGTTGTATAAATAATCATGCCAATTGAGCACAAAGATTGTTAGAAACAAATGATAATAGAGTCGTAAGCAACGTTGTGTTTGTGGAAGGACAGGCAGAAGTCCTGGGAAATTTCACATCAGTTCTGCAAATCTGAGATCCATTTCAGTGCTCAAACCTCAATTGTCCTGAGACTAATTGCAGAGCTTTCTGATCCAGTTTTCAATGTTTATTTCCCTCTTACAGGATGATAGAGCGATCCCTAGGGAAGGCCCAGAGTATCGAACACGCTCCAACAAAGATGATCGAGGTGCTGTTCTCCCAGACATCAACACTCGACAAACATGGTAAGTATGACGTAATTTGACAACACATCACGTGGACAACGTACCCCCAGTAGTATGGCAGGGCCTAACCCGCCGGCCATGGAGAATTTCCATTATGACTGAGTGGTTCCCTCAGATGTCGCATCTGAGGAAAGTGTTAATGGCTTTGGTGAACCTGCACATTTGAATACCAGGTGCCTATTTCATAAAGTGGTTTAACCTAATGGTACCATTAACTTCAATGCATTTTCCATTTGGTTAAAGGTACCTTTAGCTTAAAGTCACTTTATGAAACAGGCTCCTGAAGCTGAAATGTACCGGTACATGTACTTCATAACAGGTCAACAGTAGTAGATCAATGCACAGACAATCTGACAGCCCTTGTTGATCACTCAGCATCATCCGAAGGGTTTTCCTAGGCCGTCTCACAAATACTGTGAACGAGCATCCGTTCCTCCTACACCAGTTCAACCCTCATTCCATCTCTTCCCAGTGATCCTCAACGTCAACTGTCTCTATATCTGCGTCTGCCTCGAGTTTCTGATGAGACTCGGAGACTTCTTCACCAAAGGTTTGCCTCAGGCTCCAGCCAAGAAAGAGGAACCACTAGCAGTCGCCGTCACTCCCTCTACTGGTAGGTTTGGAAACATCCTGGTCACTTACCTCGTCTATAATATAGACGAGGTAAGTGACCAGGATGTTCATATTATGTTCTTCAAGTGACGTCACATTTCCATGACTACATGATGCCGCGAGATTGTCCGTCAAATGTCAAGCGATGTCATGGCATGAACACAGCGTCAACACACTGATCGTGAAGTCAGATTGTCATGATGTGATAGTTTTGACGTCCTCACCGGCCATCTGACGGCCAACATGGCCGATTCTTTGCAGTCACGTGACTGTTGTGACGTCAGTGAAGAACCTATTTCCTATAAACAAATGTTAGCAATGGGCAGCTAAGACTGATGGCTGTCCAGGCCTATTTGTTGTCATTTCAAAAACAGTTGAGCAAATCAAAGCAAACTTTGCCAGAGTTTAACGCTCCATGCATGTGCTGTTATGAAAATGACAATGATTTCTTCAGCTGCTGTCCAACCCGCAGCGACTCCAGCCCCTGAACAACCTCAAGGTGAACTTGTCGTCCAGCTGAAGGTCATCGACCCGGAGATTATCCTGATTGAGGACCCGACAAACATGAACACGCAGGCCATGATCCTAGACGTGAGTTGAACTGACAGTTTTCGCTTCTACTCTCAAGATCAGAAAACATCAATGCATCATTGCCTACGATCTGTCTTGAGGAGCCCTGATAGCCAAGTGGTTATCACGTCCACTCAGCAGGTGGCAGGTCCTGGGTTTGAATGCAGCCCGGGCCATATGGGATTCCTAGCTCTTCACGCCTGGGACAGTAAGCCGTGGTGCCTTGTACCTTGTTCCTTAGCAAGGGCAAGTAAACGACCTCATCCAAATGAGGAACATGAGTAGCTTGAGATGGCCTCCTCCGTACTTACCAGGGCCAATAATGCTATGGCTTCGGCCCTGATGGAAAAATCAAGCACAAAATGAAATTTGTCTCCTCATAACTGACCTTGAACTATCACCAGTGACCTTCAATCTTCAAAGGTGACCTTGACCTTCTTTTCCAGACCCAAGTGTCGTTCCAACTGCGGCAGACACCAGAGGTCCAAACAATGATGGGGTCGATAGCACAACTCCAAGTGTACACCGGACCATTCGACAAGAAAAAACGCAAAGACGGCATCACACAGATTCTGAACCCGTTGGACATCTCTTTGAACAGTAGCGCCCCCCACGGCAAGGATCACCACATGGCCCTGAACCTGACGGATGTCATTCTGATCATCTCACCCAGTACCATTCAGACGATCACGAAAATTACGTCAGGTTTGGCTCCACAACCGGTACGTATATCGCGGCCGCACGGACGATATTTGGTTGGAAATAACTCAGCCCGTCAAAGCTGTTTGATGTTATTCCGTGTTCAGTGCAGTCATGCATGATTGGAGTTCAGAACAGTCTTACAATCTAATCGCATGATTGAGAATGGAAAAAAAACAGATTCTCCTGTCAAATGTGTGAGCCACTCCAGCAAAAGTAGATGCTTGTCGCAACCTGAGGAAACGGTTGACGACCTTGCAGCACAACAGCTGAAATGTACATTGAGGCAGGTTTACAATAGTAGTGGACAGCAGTGATAATAATGAGGTTTCGCAAGCGCCCGGTTAGGCCATACGACGACGTTCATCTATTGTGTGGGTACCCAATCAATAGATAAACGTTGTCATATGGCCTAACCAGGCGCTTGCGAAACCTCCCTAATAGTCGAGTAAACTGATGACCAATGATGATCACTTGTGACAAGCGCCGCCCTGCTTTTGCTGCAGTGACTCACATTTGTTCACCTGACTAACCTGCATCATGACAGAATCTCTCGCTGTAGCGCACTGAATAGAAGATAGTCGTATTTGGATTAATTAGTTGATAATAGATCGAGATTATAGATTAGTCATGATTGCTAATTAATACAGTGTTTTTACTAATTAATGTAGTATTTTACTAATTAATGCTTCGATGATTGCACGTCGTTCGTTAATGGATTGATTTGTTGATGTTTGAGTCAAGTTCGTTTACTGTGCATTGACCCTTTCATGACCAATTCAACTTAACTTGTCTGTTGCTAGTATGGACACCATTCGGAATGAGGTATCCAACATAGAGCACAAAAAACAACACAAAATGATAGTAAAAGTAAAGTCGTCTCCGAATTTCACAAATTTTCGACCTAACCAGGGTCTTCCTCAGGCACTTTCTAGTAGAGATCCCAGGAGTGAAGGGATCTCAACTAGAAAGTGCCTGAGGAAGACCCCGGTTGGGGTCAAAAAGTTGCGAAATTCGGAGACAATTTTTACTTTTACTATTCCTTGTTAATATCGATAGATTTGAAAAGATATCCAACATAGAGCACAAAAAACGATTGATCTGAAAAGATGAAGATGTTTGGAAGGACATCTCAGATTGAGGGAGAGTAAGGACGCACCGGCAGTTATTGAATCCGTTGCCTGTGAGTTTCCATTAGATATGGTCAAGAAAGAGTTAATACGTAATGAGATGTAGTCCCAGATGAATGCATCACTAAACCCTTGCTTTGTTTTTCATGTGTGACCCTCCATGCTTCACTCACTTTCTGTGTATACATGCTTCTATGCAACACCGTCCCCTGATTTCATGCAAACCCAATTTGTTGATACACTTGTTGTGTTGCCGTGACGATGACGTTAACAGTCTGAGAGTGAGGTTAGTATAGCTCGATACAAGTTTCTTTTAGTTCGGTGAGGAACACAACATGCTGAAAATCATCGTAGAAAAAACTTTGTGAACATCTTGCATTGTCTTAGTTGGATTAGCATGATAATAAGCATGAAGTGTTAGCTGTGATGTCTAATGTTTTACAAGCAGATTCCCGGCTTCTCCCTTCTCCTCCTGCATTACTAACTCGTACTCTGTCACTTGTTGTCAAGGCATGAAAGGTCTGTCAGTTATCTGAGACAAAGTTTTGGAACAAGAACTGAGTAGCCCTATGTTAACCGCAAGCTTTGTCAACTTCGGGGACATTTGGGGGCTCATCATAGAATTGCGTTTCTCTCAAACAAAGTTAGCTTCAGAAGAGCCTAAATAACGAACCGCCTGAATGACGTCAGACTTGTCAGTTTTATTGTGTTTTTGTCAGGCCCTGCCTTTGTCCTGTCTCACCTTCGACAGTGTGGTCACTCAGTAAAGCCTTGTTGTCATCTAATGTTTGTCCGACGAAACCGGGCGGTAAAAATAGAAACCAGGCGGTATGCTGTTGCACTGAGTAGACCTACATCAACTCTGGAAGAAATTGGAACGTTCAGACTTGTGGTAGAATTTTCTGACCCATTGTGTCAAAACCGAGGACACCTTTGTAAAATATACCAGTAAGACAAATGCAGTCGTCTACACAGCGTCCAAACGTGATACATTAACAAAGACATTAACATGAATTAAATATGACAATATACTTTATTTTGATTGGTTACTACAGGACGAGGCATCGCTGGCAGAATCGGAGCACAATTACTACAACCTCTGGGACAAGAAGAAGGTCGTTGATGAGGAGTTCTGGTTCCTGAAGCCGCCATCGACGATGGAGAAGGTGTCGCCCGCTATCGAGGCCGTGCCAGCGATAAATGGCAACACGGCGGTGGAGACAAGACATGAACAGGTATGAAAATGCGGTGAGAGATTTGGATTGTATGGCTATACTGTCTTTTTTACTTGTTCTTGCATAAAATGTGACCCGTCACAGCAAAACCTGTCTTAAGTCGCACAAGATATAAACCAGGATGAACCAAAATAACTCCAGGAGATCAGGCGCGGATACAGGATTTGGGAAAAGAGGGGGCGCCCTGTGCTAGAAACATTGAAATTTGTGTCCAGTTCCAGAATTTCACGGTCGATTTTACAGATTTGTTGGCCAAAAGCGGAGGTGCGCGCCTGGTGCGCCTCCTCTGCATCCGCACCTGGAGATAAAGGAAGAAATGTAATCACTCAGATTTTACAAAAGACAGACAATAAACCTAGGCCTACTGAAGTTGATAAAACGTTGGTCTCAACCTGCCAACTTCAGAGCGACTTAGGACGGTACTGTTTTTGTGATGACGGGTTACAAATGTCAGCGATTCCTTCATTGAAGTTCACCCTTCGGGCACAAAATCGAGACTGATGGTGTTTAACTTTTCAGCTGTTGATGAGCATCTCCAGTATTGTCATCAAGATTGAAGCCGGCGTCGGGAAACGCACCGTCCCGATGCTGATCGCTGAAGCTGCCTTCAGTGGTGAAGTAAAAGACTGGAGCCGTCAGTTGAGCATCACGTCGGAACTGAAACTGGAGGTGGCGTATTATAATGAGGACATCGCGATGTGGGAACCATTGCTGGAGCCTGTGGAGGACGGCCACGTTCACCGTCCGTGGGAACTCGTGCTCGAGATAAAGAAGAACGAGGACGTGATTGAGTATTACGATGAAGAGGGCGAGACAGAGAATATCGTGAGTCTGCCACCGAAGATGTCGATGGAGCTGAAGTCATATGATATTCTTCAGCTGACGATGACCAAGTCGTGTTTGGAGGTCCTGACGCTTCTGGGAAAGGTAGGTATCGGTGTCGGTGGTGTCGCGTCATCGAAAGCTGGCGACGAGGTTTTGCCGCTCTTAGAAAGGTTTGTCGCCAGGGCTGCGTGCTGTCTTGAATGTAAGCAGTGCATTTGTGATCATGTTTTATCCCTGAGGTAGGTGTCATCTGTTTCTGACTTATCCCCTGAGCCTGGCCCTGAATTCCGTTGTTTTTTTCAGGCATTTTCAGATGCTTACAACTTGGTGGAGGCGCCGTCACGCGGTGAGGAATACAGCGCCGCCTATGTCCTCAGAAATCACAGCGGCATGCCGATCACGGTCAAACTTGATGAACGATTCCAGGTTTGTGATGCTAATTTAGAAATTCATTCACTTTGTTGCATTTTCAGAGCAAATAGACAGTTATTTTGCTATAATTCACTTATTTCATCTAAGTATTGGATTGAGGGCAGAACCAAATTTGGGATCAGCTCTATAGACAACAACGGGGCAGTTTTTGAAGCAGGAGGAAACCGGAGTGCCCGGGAAACCTGTGCTGTCAGAGACAGTCGTCAATTGAAGATCGAGCCTATTCTTCAGAGGGACAGGGGGTTGATGTTTTCTACAACATCACTCTGACACGGCCCTGTTAGTTGTCAGATGTGAGATCTTTCTATCATATTCCCACTTGATGTCTGGTTACGTAGGCCTACCCTACGGTACTAACGGACGTTTTGTTTTCGTTCCAGATGCCGGCGCACGCCGCCACTGACCGGACCATCTGTATGCAGAACATGGAAGTCCAACCTCTGGAGAATCTCCACAAGGTGAAGAAACAACGGAAGGCCGGGTCGATCTGTCAGACGTCCCAGGATGATGAGGAAAGGAAATTAATCATTTGTGTAAGTGGAATGGCATTCCTGTGAAGTAGAGGGCTTGAAATTTGGTTTTGATTGACAACTTTTCCTGTCTTAAGTCACACAAGATATGAACCAGGATGAACCTAAATAACTCCACGAGATAAAGGAAGAAATGTAATCACTCAGATTTTACAAAAGGCAGACAATAAACCTAGGCCTACTGAAATTGAAAAAACGTTTGTCTCAACCTGCCAGAGCAACTTACTAGTGATGGGTACCATAATGCTTTTCAGTTCCTCACAAAACTGGTACAAAATATTACAAGATGTTATTGACTGCATGATCTGAGATATAACGGCATGTTATGTATTCGTAGGTCGAGACGTTTGACGCGACCCGTGAACTCAACATCCAGAAGTCTGAGATGCGATCGTTCAACATCAACCAGCAGAGTTATCCTGGTGATATCTGGGCGTTGGTTTGTGAAACGGATTCTAAACTTGGTTGTAAGGTCATCACCATGAGGTCAGTCATCCAGGTAAGGTCATAATGTCAAGGTCATTCTGGTAAGGTCGTAAAGTCAAGGTCGACTGATGAATCAGTGATACACAAGTTTTGTGTCACCTGTCGAGTCTGTCCTTGTGGTAGAAGTATGATGTATTAGATTTTTCCATCAGGGCCGAAGCCAAAGCATTGTCCCTGGTAAGTACGGAAGAGGCCATCTCAAACTACTCATGTCCCTCACTTGGATGGGGTCTTTTACAAATGTACTTACCCCTGCAAAGACATAGGGTACAAGACACCATGGCTTACTGTCCCATGCAACAGACTGCAGTCCTTGCACTACTGAGATTGTGGAGACAAGGCCATATATGTAGACCAGTAAGGAATGGGAAAAAGTCCAACACACTGATTATAAGCCCTCTGAAAGTTGTGTTTTTTCTGTCCAGGTGAAAAACCATCTTCCCCACGAGATTGAACTGTTCTATAAAACCGAAGACGGCCTGGAGATGTTTGGCTCCGTCGCCCAGGACGCCAGCTTTAACATCCCGCTCCACGTCGTCCACACGGCCCGCAATCATCTGTTCTTCAGACCAAAGGGGGATAAGTATAAGGTGTCGAGTAGCGGGTTGTCATGGCGAAGTCTGAAGAACCAGCATCCGGAGGTCGTGACGTGCGACGCTGAGCAGGCCGGGAATATCTCATTCTTCTTCAACGTGAGTGAAACCAAGAAATTCTCTCTTAAAAATGTGAACAAGGACCAGTTGATTAGCCTGGGACAAAGTCTGAATTCTTTTATCCTGTGAACTTATCTTGTGTCCCCTGATCAGTTGTAGATCCAGAGGGGGCACCCTGGGCACATGCCTCCCCGTTTGGCCAACATATCTGTAAAATTGACAGTGAAATTCTGGAATTTGGAGGAAATCATTGAAATTCACTGTGGATATTTCAATGTTCCTTGCAAGGGCACTCCCTCTTCCCAAATCCTGGATCCACCCTACTGATTTATCTCCCTTCATCCCTATTTCAGATAATTCCTAAGATAGAGGATGTCTACTTCGAGGCCACGACGGAAAAGAACGCCAAGGTTTACACGATCAACATCCACCCAACAGTCGTGTTTCAGAATTACCTTCCGATGGACGTCGATTATATTTTGAAGGGTACGGCGTCTCAGATCACACTCAAGGCCGGCGAACGGACGATCCTGTACAACGCCTGCCTTGGGAAGTCTACCATTGAAGTTAGGGTGAGTAGATTCTCTGTCCTTTAGTTGTGAAAGTTGTGATCAGTGGGAGTGTGTGAACTAAAGTAAACAGCTCTATCCTGTACTACAAAGTACACTGTAGCATTGAGTGAGGCTGTTACCTCAGTCAAACTTGGTCCCTCTGAAAAAAGTGCAGATATTGTTTCTTACAATAGACAATTCTCGAGTTCGCAGATCTGTGCACTTCCACTGAAATCTCAACCAGAACCTCGATCTGAAACCAGGTGACGTGACGCAATCCATGATTCAGCTATGGTCGACTTTGATGCAACGTCTTCGAAGTCACTGTCCTGGGGTTGTCTGCGTCACGTCATTCAGTTTCAGACCGAGGTTATGGTTGAGATTTCGGCGGAAGTGCGCAGATCTTTCTTGTTTACGTCAATTTGAGAATGGTCTATTGGGGCAGTTCGGTTGCATTAATAAGGCCGTCAGATAGAGTCCATTCCCAGGATTATTCTAGATTTATCAAATTCTAAATATTTCTTTCCTCTCTCCCCAGATTCTGAACTATTTGGGTAAAGACTGGGACGCCAAGATGACGCTGGACCCAGCTGCTGACGAGCTGTCCGTGTGGACGTTTGAGGCACAGGATGGGTACAGCACAGTCACGATGGTAGGTTGGCCTCTCTCTCTCTCCTGTACCAGAAAAGAAAAGAAAGGTTTTAGATTCATAGCCTGCTGTCCCCTGCAATTAGCACGTTCAGCCGAAGAGATTTGCCCCGTGTCTCTCCAGAAACCTTTTTCTGGGGAACTCAAGGAGCTCATTCAAAGCGCTTTACCCCAGTCTCTCTAGAAACTTTCTTCGGGAACTCAAGGAGCAGCTGATTCAACGCATCACTTGATCCTTTCAGACCAGTTGACAGAACAAAGCAGCGACTCGAATGTGGATGTGAGTCCGATGCCGTAGCAACTGCATCACCACTAGTGTAGCATCCTGTCACATTGACTGGTAGCCTTACTCATAGTGACAGTCTCTTTCCCTCGTGGTAGGAATATTTCAACTCAAACACAAACCAAACATTCTCATTCACTTCCAGGATCTTGGCGTTCACATGAAGAATTCTGGATTCCTTGAGATGTCGCTCTACTCCCCCTATTGGATGGTAAACAAAACAGGACTGCCGCTACACTACAAGGTGAGAGGTCAAGGTCATTACAGATAACGGGGAATGTTTTGACTCGATACAATTTGAACTTTAGGCTACTTTGAAGACTAAAATCTGCTGAAGACATCTTTTTGTAGCCGCTGAATTCTAACGCTTCATAGATGAGTTACCCACTGATTTTAGTCATTTATTTGACACGC
The DNA here is from genome assembly GCA_002633025.1 of Notospermus geniculatus. Taxonomy (NCBI): domain Eukaryota; kingdom Metazoa; phylum Nemertea; class Pilidiophora; order Heteronemertea; family Lineidae; genus Notospermus; species Notospermus geniculatus. The sequence continues at coordinate 109,179 of NMRB01001205.1, forward strand.
CGTAGCTTCGTGTTAAGTTTTATGACTGAAGTAGCTTCTCTTATAGCTTTGCCTAATATAATATTAGTATAGGTACAGGTACATATACATATATAGTTCTAAAAACAACAGCTCTCCAATGTCATTCTCAAACTTCTGACAATCATTCAGTCAGTCAGACACTTAATCAATGAGGAACCAGCGAGCCGCCAGATACTGCGGCGAACTGTGGCGCTGTTCGCACATTTGCGGGTCGACTGAGATCTTCTTATGTTACTGTTTTCAGCAAGACATACCTGATGAGGTACAGACGAGTCATTATTAACTTTTTTTCTTTTAATCTCATCTGTTTTCTTGGATCTATTTTATTCCCTCTTTATAAGACGTAGTTAGATTATTTTTCACCTCTACTAGGTCACTTTTCCTTCAATATTTTTCTTACTTAAAGATCAGAACCGTGGTGTGTTAGTGGAAAGGTCTACCTGGTTCCTGGTTCTTCCAAGTCCAGACACTACACTTTCAACCCACTTTTCCTTCGATATTTTCCTTCCCTCAGATCAGAACCATGGTGTGTTAAAGTCCAACTGGGAAGGTCTACTCGGTTCCTGGTTACTCCAAGTCCAGACACTCTACTTTTTTAACCCATTTATCAAACCTTTTTTTCAATATCTCATCTTTTTCATCATTTTCGTTCCTTGAATTTTTCTCACTTAAGAAATCACAGATTTTACAGCTTTTAAGATGTTGTGCCTGTCACTATCACTGCACTTTATTAAGTGCTGTGTGCCGGTTTAAGTAGGTTAAAAACAGAAGAGTTGCTCACCCCATCTGACCAAGCTTGATACTAGATTGCTTGGACCAAAAAGAAATATGTAGGTACCTGAAAGTGGAGGTGCTTCAGTGTAGAGGTACCCCAGACTGGATGTGTCTCATTGTAGATTTTCTCCCTGGTGATGTACCTCATCATCAAAATCTCAAACTGTTTCATCTGATCTCACTCTTTCCCCTTGCATTTTTTTGCGCATGTCGGATTTACAGATGCACACAAAACAACAGGTAGGATAAATGTTGTAGCATTGAGTGTCTGTTGGCACCACCAGGGGGCGATATTACAACAATTTTGGATCCTAATGACGACTGACTTTGGTCTTCTTGACGTTGGATGTGATATGACGGCCATCATGCATGTCGTCCCCTGGTGGTGACTGTCTGTACTATGGGCAACCTTGCCTCCAGGTCAGCACGGTATCATATGAGGACAAGGTTGCACTCAGCTCATTCAGAATGGTTTTCAACATCTCAATGTCCAGTGTCCATGCTTAGTCACATTTATTTACCTATGTCTGCACTTGCGATTAATTTGTCCTGGTTCGCCATTTGTCGTGGTTCCCACTGAACCTCAACAATATTGATAACTTGCGTAGCTTTTATTTGTGATGGCTAAATGTGACCCTCCGCCACAAAACCAGTCGTAAGTCTCTGAAGTTGGCAAGTTGGGACCAAATTATTTGTTGATTTCAGTATTGTCTGTTTATTGTGAAGTCTGAGTCATTCTATTTCTTTCTTTATCTCCCGGTGTCATCTCAGTATGTTTAGGCTCATTTTCTGTGCGACTTTACACTTGTTTTGTAGCGGAAGGTCACAAATTTTATTCAGCGATAGATTTTCTACAACAAGTTTGGTTCATAGCTTAGGTTGTGTAGCCGTGAAATCGGAGTTTTATTTCGGCTTTTTAGAGTGCACTGCCTATTTCGACACACACACAGCATCAACAATTATCAGCTTCCATTCAACATTTTATTTTCAGTGTAGCTTTATGTGATAGCTTATAATTATACGCATCTAACACCTGAATAAACAGCGTCAAGCCCACCACCTGCACTTGCAGAATGCAGCCCATATTAGACGCTAGATTCTGTGGCTTGCTGAGTGACTAACTATTGAAGTAGGCTTGATACTAATGCTTTGTTTCTTTGCCTCTTCTAGTAGCGAAATACTGCCATGACAACAATCACTATGGCAACCACTAGTTACTATTAGTTACATCTTGTCAGCTTCAAATCTGTTCAAAGTTTCAGTTTCACTAGAACTGTATAACAAGTGAGGAGCAAGAGAAGTGAAAACCTTCTCTGTCGGAGGGAGTCTCCCTCTCTATCACATGAACAGCAGGTCTGACCAAGGATTGAACCTAGAACCGCAGAGGTGACAGGCGCTGATGTTGCACTACACCACTCTGACAGCCTGTTCTATGAGGACCCTAGCCCACTGCCTCAATAGGTGTCACTAGTGGTTAAAACTGTTGAAATGAAAGTGACATCCCGGTCCTGATCAATTTCCCACACAAAGGGCGTCCATTGTATATGACCCAGTTTACGATGAGCTGCTCTCTACCGTAGTTATGATCCCCATTCCTGCTCGGCTGGGGGAGTCTCAAAGAAATGCACCTGAGGTTGTTATCATTGTCTATTTCTTCCTCTTTCAGTCGTCGGATGATGTCACTTTCTTCCACCCCGAGGATTATGAAAACGCTGTCCTCTTCTCCTTCAAACCAAAGTCATTGTTCTCCAAGAAGAAGGTGCGTATATGGTAGAGAATTATCAGCAACTTCATAAAATCGCCTCCAGTGCAGATGAAACATGTTTGAATTACCGGTACATCACGCCGCATCTACAGGATGCAAATTTGCACTCGTGTGCGGCGGCTGATGCACCGTGTGCGGTTACAGGATGCTGAGACAAAAACTCCCATGGAGCCAACATGTCGGATACAAAATTGCACTCGTGTGCATCAGGCTTAAGTTGATTCCAAGCTAACAACCTGTGCTGTCAATGAGTCTCGCCCCCTCTATCATATGAAGACGGTCGGCTGTGGCCACGGATCGAGTGACCCAAAAGGTCGGAGGTGACACGCAGGCCCTGGTGTTTCCACTGCCCTACAATGACAGCCCAATAGATGAGTTGCAGAAATAGAATTAGGTCAAAGTCGAACCACACATCATAATGCCATTTTGACCGCCGCATTGTTGGACCACGTCTTTTGATTCTTCTGTCAGGCAAAACGGCGTTATGACGTCTGGTTTGACTTTGGTGGCGTTACTGTGACGATGACCTAATTCCATTTCTGCACTCATCTATGCATAAATTCAACCTCACCCCATGTAAACCTATTCTGTACCCCAGGTTGCATATGAATCAGAGGACGACAGCGGCGAAAATGCGCCAGATCACAACAAAGTAAGACAGGTGGCGACCTCCTGTGTTCAGCGTCATTATTAATATTTTAATCGTAGGGTCAGGCGGCATGGTTTATCTTCGTAGCTCACCTGACTGGCTTTATTTTCTTGGTTTTATTTTCTAACTTGGTCAATAATTCACATTTTTATAAATGTTTAAACTTTATGCCATGAATATTTCATCTTCTTCTATGAAAATTTTCTCCAAAATTTTTGCTTCCAAGATTGTTCATTCTTTTTCTTCTTCAGCATAAAGGACAAATGTTTTCACGACACATGTATTTACATCAACTTTCATTTTGTTAAACAAATGTGAAATAATTGTGCATCTGGAGGTTATCAGGGGGTCTCAGCACGCATTCCCTACCCCCCCCCCTCGGTGGGTGGTGATGTGGGGGAGTGAGTATTTAGATTTCTTGATAACCTTACAACATTTATCTATGGCCATTTTATGTCAAGTGATCGAGTGGACAACAACTGTATGGAGTGTGATTTAAACTTGTGTATGGAGTGTTGATTGACATCCTAACAGTATAGAGCTTGTGCAGATGGCGCCATCACAGGAAAATCGGCCGTCTTGACGGTCAGATTACGTCATTGACCCGCAGGGGGCGCACTTCATCAAGTGGAGTGTGTGACTTCAACCATGACGTGATCTACTATGTGACGCACTTTGTCGTCAATGTCAGCAGGGTGGACTGCTGGTCACGTGATGTCCAATGAGCCACTACACAAGTTCTATTGCATGTTGTGTGCTGACAACATAGATGTCGACTCTCAAACCATCACCAGCGGTGCTCATGGCCGTGTCGCATCACATGACTTCCCATGATGCACCTATTCAGACGCTGAGTTTATTCCTAGGTTTAGGATTATCGTTTTTTCTCCCGTACAGGTGACCACTCATTATTCTTACACGAGTAGTGGCGTAGTAGTGGTAAGGTGGTACTTCCCTCTTTCAGCTGTCAGCGAAGCAAATTGGTTGTCAACCCTTCGGCTCATGACAGATCTCATTATAGATGGCGTGGCAATCAAACTGATTGAACGTTCAGATTTTACCGGCCCATGCTTCTGATAGAAGCATGGCTCACAGTTTGGGGTTACCATGGTGTGCAGTGACATTATTAAAGAACACATGCCACGTGACTTGAAGTTTGTCATGAGCTTACACACAGGATTGAAGGTCAAGGCCATGGCTATGGCAACATCTAGTTGTCTTCTTTCTTTGGTGAAACCATTGTCTTGGTTGCTATGCAAAGTTTTGGTTGCTATGCAAAATACAGGTTGTGTGAAATACTGGTTGCTATTCACAATACTGGTTGCTATTCAGATTACTTGTTGCTATGCAAAAATACTGGTTGCTAAGGAAAATACTGGTTGCTATGCAAAATATTGGTTGCTATGGCAGCCAGACATTGTCTTCCATCCTGTTCTGGGTTGATTAATCCAATGCTTGTTGTTTCAGTTCCATTCAGATAATAATTATTCTGTTTTATCCCCAGACACTTTAGATGACCTAATTTCAGCATTTTGGCATGGTGTTTCTTGACTAGGCATGGCCGTTTCAATCTTCATTTTGTAGACAGATTTCAAAGATCTTTACTAAGTTCATTTCATATTGACCTGCAGAAATTCATCAAGTTTGTTTTGCACAAAACTGAGTTCAAGTTGGTTATACAGATTCTAGGCCCGCTGTACATTCTGATTCATTTTGCATGTGTTGATCTACAAGCCCTGATGCATAATCATGTAGATGAATGAAACTTGAAAGTTTCAAGAATTTGGTCTCTTGTGTTCTCATTCTAAATTTTGCTTGATGACTATTGATATCGCCCAAACAAGAGAAGTGTTATGAAATTGAATGCTACCCTGTTACTCACAGTTCAATTCTGAGTATGATATTCAGCCGTTCAGCCCCCTCCATTGTTCGTCCCTGGTTAAATGTCTGACCTAGTCCTTTCATCACAAGCGAATGTCCCCATCTTTCTGATTTGCATGATCACTAAACTGACATTCACTTTTCTTGCCAAATTGCCGTATTTTCTCTCTGGTTCTTTGTTCAAAAACAGAGCTAGGACTATTTGGCATCAGTTCTTTCACCTTGACTCACAAATAAAAACAATTAAATTTTTTTCTCAATGAACCCGTTCACATTTTTTTCACCCTCTGCCAACTCCCTCTATTATCAGGAAGAGAAACACCGTGACAACGGTACGGACTCCGACGCGGCCCCGAAGAAGAAGAAGAGTAAACAACCGTGGAAGAAGTCCGGGAAAGTGAGTCGGCCATCTTGATGCTGAGCATGTGTACATGGCGACGTCTGCTTCTAAACAGCGCCATCTTGTGTTGTCATGCTGTACTATTATAGCTGTTGAGTTGTGGCTTCAGTGCTTGTGAAATAATCCATCACCATTTTATTTCAGAGTTCACGCACAGATACCTGATTTTAGGTCACTAACATCCTGTAGCCAAGCTGAGGCTGGTTGCTAAGCAGTCACTGACTAGAAAGTTTCTAGTGAGTGACTGCTTAGCAACCAGCCAGTTTCTGAAACTGGCTGGTTGCTAAGCAGTCACTCACTAGAAACTGGCTGGTTGCTAAGCAGTCACTCACTAGAAACTGGCTGGTTGCTAAGCAGTCACTCACTAGAAACTGGCTGGTTGCTAAGCAGTCACTGACTAGAAACCACCTTGTTGCTAAGCAGCTGGTCACTTCACTGCTCACCAGCAATCAGCTAGTTCCTTAGTGACAGTTCATCTTTCCTTAGCAACTATACAGATATTGTTAGTTGCCATGGAAGCGATACCATCATACGGCTATGATTCCATTTCTTTCAGCATGTGGCATCTTATTTAGTGACAATGAAGCATGATTTTGTCGTCCTACACGGTGGAGGCCTTCAGTTGTTGTCATGTTTTGATTTTGTTTTGTGAACACTGCATGATGTAAGATCTTCGTTTCACCATCTCATCAGTGACGTATAATCATTGCACAGAGTCCACCCCGCCCCCTGGCTGTGCCTGGGTGAACTAACCAGTGTGCACCTGTTTTGTGTACATACAAACACTGCATGACGTAACACATGTATCAGCACTGCTGAGAGGTATCGTAAAAGACATGTCTGTTGTTTATTTAAACATTTCATCTTTTCTTTGCCTCTAACCAATCCTTATTTATGTCATCGTCACTTCTCACTTCTGCAAATTTTCCGCCAGTGAATGAATGCAGCTCTGCTTTTCAGCTTCTGAATGTCGTCTGCTAATACACCAACCTCGTTCCTATTTCAGGAAACCTGTGAACAAAACTTCATTGTAAATAGAAATGTATTTGAATTTTTGCCTGGGGACAAGTTTGGGCATCTTTGGTTAATGTGTAATCAAATTTGCATGTGGAGAAGTTATTTCCTGGATGTTTAGACTGAAATAATAATTCAGATTGAACGAGGAACCAACAGAACTACCACTACTGGGAGGCGCTGTGAGCGGTTGTACCTTTTCCCGACGTCTCGTCCGTGTTGCACTGCGTCAAGGACGTCGTGACGCGACGTCATTGCGTTGCTTTCCTCTGTTTTTGACATCTTCAGTACAACCGCTCTCAGCGCCGACCTATCGGTATAAAATGGTATATGCGGGTTCCCCATTGTGACTGTAGCATGGGAAATGGAGGACTCCATAAAGATTCTCTGCCTTTCGAATGTTTCTATGGTGACAGCTTGGGATTTTGCTGGTTGCTATGGCAACAACATCTTTCAAACCTCTCATTCCGTTCATTTCAGTTGCTGCTGAAAGTCTGCGAGTCGGAATACTCTGATAAATTCTCCATCGACACAGTGGGAAGTTCTGGTACGGTCACCTGTAAATTCAAAAACTACAACTACGAGGTTGGAGTCAAGATATCGCTTGGAGCGTCTGGTCTGACGAAGATTGTGGTGTTTACGCCGTATTACATGTTGGTCAACAAGGCTAAGGTGAGTCCCCTGCACTCTCATGATGACTGGGTGCTATGCAAAGCATTGGTTGCTATGTAAAAAACTGGTTGCCATGCCAAATATTGGTTGCTACGGCGTCATCTCCTTGTTTCTTTCAGTTCACTATAGCAGCCCATGAGATATCTGAGAATGCCCAGAAAACGGACTGCCCACCTGGCGACTGTGTTCCGTTCTGGCCGATACAGACATCCAAGAAGATGCAAATGAAGGTCAAGGTCAAGGATCGCGACCTTGAGACGAAACCGTTCTTGTTGAATGAGGCACATTCAACCTTGATGAGGATGGATGGAGAGGTGAGAGAGAAGCATTAGCTCAAGGTCAAGGTCGTGACCTGGACACAAAAACTTAGCTTTTTTAATTTGAATTCATACAATTAGATCCTGCAGTTGTCCAAGTTCAGCACTCATCCAGTCAGTAACTGATCCAAGATTTGCCCGTTCTATTCCAGTATGGCGGTATCAACATCGACTGCCAGGTGACCGAGTCGGCGACAATCATTGTGTGCGACCAGTACCACGACGGGATGGCCAATGTTCTTATAGTGAACCAGACACAGCATGAGATCAGCTTCAACCAAAAGTAAGTCATCTGTCCTTCTTTGTACTTGGTAATCATGGCCCTGTGGGGTTGGAGACCCCTCAATCACCGGGGAGGTATGGGCCTAAACGTCCCCAGGGCAAGGCAGTCATTTGTATCATTGGCCTTGACGTTAGTTGGAAAGAAACCAAAAATGGTGAATTGCCCATTGAAGACCAACTCACACGAAAAACTCTCAGGTGGACGTGACCAGCACCACTTCTGTTTCAACCTCATCAATTCTCTTCCAGTGGTGTTGACGATGAGCTCTTCCTCGGCGGCGGAGAGTCCTGTCTCTACACGTGGCAAGACGCCCTCGGGAAGCGCGAGTTCCTCTGGCACTGCGGTGAACACAAGGGGAAGAGTGAACTTGTCAAAGACGAGGGAGGAGACTTCTTCGCTGATTCGGACACGAAGATTTACTGGATCACGTTCCTGGATGGTCTGCAGCGCGTGATGCTGCTGACGCAGGATCAGTCGCTATTGAAGGCGGCACGAGAGGTAAGATGGTTGCCATGGATATAATTCTCTTTCTCTGTGCATTCATCTCCAATCAAAACCCGGGTCTGCGGCTTGCAGCATCGTCATGCAGAATAGTTTTGCCTGCTCCTCGTGGAGTTGAAATACCGAACAGTCTCTTGCTGACCTTGACCTTCCCTACTTTATGTTCCTATACAATGAGGAACCCGTGCAAGTTTTTATCCCGACAGGTCGGCGCTGTGAGCGGTTGTACCGAAGACGTCAAAAACAGAGCAAAGCAACGTAATGACGTCGCGTCACGACGTCCTTGACGCAGTGCAACACGGACGAGACGTCGAAAAAAGGTACAACCGCTCACAGCGCCTCCTAGTGGCGGTAGCTCTGCTGGTTCCTCGTTGATTTCCGTTGCCCACCGTATCCGGTCCCATCCTGATATTTTGTCTTGACTTCATCCCAGGCCTTGTTTCTTTCAGCCTGGGTTTGCTGGTATTAAGAAACTCACTTATTATTTAGCAGCAGGAATGGTATAAACAAGTTATCACAGTTTATCGTGCTATGAGACGTGTGACTAATCAATTGCAGGAGTTTCTTACGGGTTTCTTGACAGCATGAATTCAAGTCATTTCCGAATCAAGGGGGAACTGCTGGAATAGAGGTTCTTCACTGATGTCACAACGGTCACGTAACTACAAAGAATCGGCCATGTTGGCCGTCAAATGGCCAGCGATGACATCAAAACTATCACGTCATGACATTCTGACGTCACGATCTGTGTGTTGATGCTGTGTTCATGCCGCGATATCGCTTGACATTTTGACTGCCAATATGGCGGCACCGTGTCGTCATGGAAATGTGACGTCAGGTGAAGAACCTCTATAATATGTAACCTGGGCAGAATGGGGGATAAAACCATAAAATTTGACCGTCACCCTTAAAGTTGATTTGAAAGAACATATCAGCATTCTATCTGAATCATGTCAGGAAAGCGTCCGAAACTCTTCATAGTTCTGTTTCAGTGTCTGCAGTGTGTGGTTATTCTGTTGGAGAGTTGTTAACTCAGCGTGACTTGTTGTGTTTTAGGTCTTAGATCAGCATGCTGTTTTCACCAGAAGAATGTCAGTTCGGCCGGGTTTACGGAGAGGTATAGCCTACGGTATACAAACACGCTGGCAAACAATGGCCTAATAAAGGAAACCTTTGTTCGCCAGCCTGTCCGTATACCATACACCTCTATGATAACCCAGCCTTAGGTTTACTCTGCACTGGACCATTTCAAGACACATCATTGACGTGTTCATGGTTTGCCCACCAGATGGATGGGCATGTATGAAATCTCCCTAGGAACGAAGATGACGAGAGCTGTCAAAACAATCATTGTGCCTAATTACGAGATGGAAGAAAAGAACTGCGTGGAATGGTCCAAATGGTGCCAGAGAACTGAGATGTGTTAGATAAAGAGTGTGCATGATCTGCAAGAAAATATGACTTGATGTTGTTGTAGGACTGTTTGAGATGTTTCTGAGCATGTTCACTAAAACATAGTTGTCTTGCAGGTGTCATGGATGCAGTGTCTTTAGTCACAAGGTCAAGGTCATGTCTTCAAGGTCACTTGTCGCCATTGAAGTTCAGTGTTTCTGTGCCACACAATCATACGTCAGTGTCTGCACAATCTCATTTCATTGTGAAGGTCATGACTGATGTGCCAAGGTCATGACTGATGTTTCAAGGTCACGACTGATTAACTGTAGTCAGCACTGCGGCCTTGACCTTCACAAGGTGACATTTGAATCCTATTTTTTCAGCATTTTCAGTTATTGTCCATATTTGATGACAATTTACTGACTCTCTTGGAATGTGCTCGTAACCTTCAACCCCTCAAGGTCGTCAATCTATAGAGGTCATTTATTTTAACTGTCAATTTTCAGGTATATGTTGAGGTCAGTTAGACACAGGGTGACTTTCTTAAAAGTGGGAAGCAGTTAACATATCATGGTGAAAAGGTTAAGGTCATGATCTAAAAAGGTCGAGGTCATTCATGAAGAGAAGGTCAAAGGTCATTCATAAGGTCATGGTCATTAACAAGAGGTCAAAGGTCATTCATAAGGTCATGGTCATTAACAAGAGGTCAAAAGGTCATGGTCATATCTAACGTCATAATAATGCTATTCGTTTCAGCTGTTCTGGTATTCCGAGGTCAGTTTGGCCGTTTTTGGAAGGTTTTGGTCGCTTATTGTCGTATTTTTAGTGCTTTTCTTGATCAAATTCAACAGAATTTCATCAAATTTGTCCTGAGTGACGTTCCGTAGAAGATTATAAGATTTCACAAGTTCAGATCTGTGGATGAATGTGAGGAAAAGTTGAACAGATTTGTTCAATATCCCAGAACAGGTCACTCTTGACAAATTTGATATAAAAACAAAAATTCTGTTAGTTTTTGCTTGGTGTTGGGGTAGACCATTGATTCATGTGCCGTGGCTGACGTAGTGAGGGAAAAAATGTTGGGGACCAAAGTGCCTGAACACAAAACAGACCTGGACACACATAGGTCAGGCGTGAATTGGAGAGATTCTAAATGAAATCAGTCTTACTTCCTTTTTCTGTCATTTTTATGCTCCGTTTCTTTCACCTATTATTTTATGATCTTACCTGGGCAGGAAAATTAGCCATAGTAATCCTAGTTGCATTCTCCTGCGGTTACCAGAATCTCGAAAAAACTGACCTGGTGATCGTGCCATTTCTAGATCTGAGGTCCCGTGATTCCAGCTCATTCTTTGCCTTTACTTTTGCTTCTGTTCTTTATCGTTTGTAGAGTCTTAGAAATTCTATTCATTGTCTTCCATCAAACTTTCATCAGGGCTGGTGGCGAAGGCTGATTTGCATCCCGTGACCTGTACTCACATTCAAATGCTAAAAATGCATGGGCCAATATGTTCTTCACGTGACGTCACATTTCCATGACGACACGATGCCGCCATATTGGCCATCAAATGTCACGGCATGAACACAGCGCCAACAGACAGATCGTGATGTCAGAATGTCATGATGTGATAGTTTTGATTTGATGTCGTCACTGGCCATTTGACGGCCAACATGGCCGATTCTTTGCAGTCATGTGACCGCTGTGTCGTCAGTGAAGAACCTGTATTATATTTCAGGCATGTGTCTAACTTCGTCAGGGTCCAAGCTCTAATACACATAACTAGACTCCTAATGCAGTCATAATGAAGCCTTCGATCCCCACTTTTGTCAGAAATAAGAACTCAACCTAGGGAGTAGGCTCGGACCCAGCAGCATCGAACTTAACCGTAAGGCATGTAAGGGGAGAACTTTAGTTTGAGCCTGATACCACTGAATACTTGAGTGTATCTATGGAATGTAAAGTAAGCAGGTACAATGATGGTGGCACCATCATTAGGACATCCCCGTGGTCTGATGGACCCGATCATTCTGTCTCACTGTGTTCTCTTCAATCTCCAGGCAGAGTTGGAGCGTGTCGATCAGGACATCAAGATCTCTCTCCAGGGGATGGGACTCTCTCTCGTCAACAACCAGAACAGGACGGAGGTGGCCTATCTAGGAATCACAAGGTTTGTGTGGAGCCTTGATGGCCGAGTGCTTATCACGTCCGCTTAGCTAGCAGCAGGTCCCGGGTTCAAATCCAGCCCGGGCCATATGGGATTAATCATCCCTGGCTCTTCAGTACGTCGCATGGGACAGTAAGCCGTGATGCCTTGTACCTTGTTCCTTTGCAAGGGCAAGTAAAAGACCCCATCCAAGTGAGGAACATGAGTAGCTTGAGATGGCCTCTTCCGTACTTACCAGGGCCAATAATGCTATGGCTTCAGCCCTGATGTAAAAATCGTATACCAACACATGGTTTGTGTGCTGCTTTTAAATCAGCCAGATTTTGGCTTCAGTAGAAGTCTACTGCCCTCTAGTGGTCAAATGAAGTATTAACGTTGACTACACATCTGATTTCAGTTCCGGCGTCGTCTGGGAGGAGAAGAAAAAACGGTACAAAGCGTTGAAACTGAAACACTGCCAGGCGATCGAAGACGCTTACCAGAGATATCAGAACGAACTTATGATCGGCAAGAAGCCGAGTCCTCGTGTGACCGTGGACAAACTCGAGATCGACTTGGCCGATATGATGATGTATAAACCAAACAGACGAGCGATACGACGATCGTTTGAGAACGGGATCTTCCTCCAGTATCGGACGTCGGCACATCAGGTCCAGTTCCACGCCAAGGTTCATCGTCTTCAGCTCGACAGCCAGTTACCGAGTTGCGTCTTCCAAACAATTGTGTCGCCGATACCGCCGCCGAAATCTGTGGCAGCAGAAAGTGGTACGTTGTGGCGTTATCGTCCTAAAATGAGAGTTTGCGACCTCCAGATCACTGGAGAGCTTCAAATTTACGACTCGTATGACCCTGAGGAAAGCCTTCCTTGTTGGAATCAGTTTGATTTTCCTTTTCCGAGGGAGGATGGTCAATTCTCAGAAGAGCATGTTTCGTTGCATTGGTAGCAGTTATGCACTCTGATCAGCTGTTACACTTGTTGAACACACTCCATCTGTTTTCAGTTCCAAAACCATTCACAGAAATGAGCGTCATGCTACGAAAGAATGAGCACAGCGACGTGATGCAGTTCAGATATTTCCACCTCCTAACACAGGAGATGGCCGTGAAGATCGATCAGGGATTCTTAATTGCGTTGATCGGGATGTTCGCGCCAGCGGTACCAGAGAGTGATCCCGTGAGTATCATTGAAATATCTCAATCAGTGCAAGACTTGATCCTTTCAGACCAGTACATGTAGATTGGTGACTCAGCTGGGGATTGAACCCGTGACATCTCAGTCTCAAGTCCGATGCTCCACCACTGAGGAGACTTGATAGCCGAGTGATTATCACGTCCGCTTAGCAAGCGGCAGGTCCCGGGTTCGAATCCAGCTCAGGCCATGGGATCAATCATCCCTGGCTCCTCACGCCTGTCGCATGGGACAGTAACCCGTGGTGCCTTGTATCTTTACAAGGCCAAGTAAAAGACTCCATCAAAGTGACGAACATGAGTAGCTTGAGGTGGCCTCTTCCGTATTTACCAGGGCCAATAATGCTATGGCTTCAGCCCTGATGGAAAAATCGAATACAAATACAAACCACTGTGCCACTGTACTCCCCAAGTTTGTGAAATCTCTGAGTATCACGGACGTTTTCTTCAAATTTCTCCGCAGATGGAAGCATTCAAAGAAGATGAGAAGACGATTAGTACAACGTTGATGGACTCCGACGCGAGTATCGTGATGGCTGGCGGCGTCAAGAACTTCTACGATGACATGCATTTCTCTCCTCTTAAGGTGAGTCCAACTAAACATCCAGGGCCGATTTCACAAAGAGCGTTTAAGACTTAGACGCGTGTAACTTCATTAAATGCACACACTTCCACCATGCATTTGACGAAGTTACACGCATCTAGTCTTAAACACCCTTTTTGAAATTTGTATTTGTATTTCATTTTTCCGTCAGGGCCGACGCAATAGCATTATTGGCCCTGGTAAGTACGGAGGAGGCCATCACAAGCTACTCATGTTCCTCACTTGGATGGGGTCTTTTACTTGCCCTTGCAAAGACACAAGGTACAAGGCACGGGCTGGATTCGAACCTGGGACCTGCCACTTGCTAAGCGGGCGTGATAACCACTAGGCTATCAGGCTCCTCGACCCTTTTTGAAATCGGCCCCCAGTGTCTTCGCTAGGTGTCTTTTTCTGTGCGACGAGGGTTGGAAGCCACTCTCACGGGAACAGGCCTCTACATCTCTGTATTTCACATCAATGTTCATGATGCACTCTATCATTGCCTTTATTTTACAGATTCACATCAGTTTCTCCCTCCAAGGAGACAGCGGAGGAGACAAACAAGCCGTCCCTCTCGGGATGAACGTCATCAACCTGTTCCTACAGAGTGTCGGCGTCGTGTTGACAGACGTCCAGGATGTCGTGTTCAAGTAAGTGTGGCCTACAAGTACAAGACCCTGATGTTACCCCTGACTTGTGTCCCTACCCCTTCACCCTGACCCCCCCCCGTGTTCAGTTCTTGGTGCCTCTTGTGTATTTGACGATCCGTTTATTTTCAGACTTGGTTTCTTCGAGCGGAAGTACGCCTTCTACACCCAGAACCAGCTCGTCTCTGAGATGGTCAGTCATTATACTAGTCAGGCAATCAAACAGATGTATGTCCTTGTCCTCGGCCTTGACGTCCTTGGGAATCCATTTGGTGTGATCCGAGGCGTAGCGCAGGGTCTGGAGGACTTGTTTTATGAGCCGTATCAGGTATGTCAGAGTGGGGTAGTGGGAAGGACTGCACTTGTCACCTCTGAGATCGTGGGGCCAACTCCCCATCGTACTCAATCTTCATTCTGCATGTGATAAGGCGTAAGGGGTAAAGAAACCACCAAAACTAAGTGAATCGCCCACTGAGAGCAGCACTTTACTTTCCCACCAGAGACCTCGTAACCTGTAGTCTNGGGCCCCGTTCATTCCAAGTTTAGCCCCGTTCATTCCAAGGTTAGGCCCATTCATTCCAAGGTTGGGCCCCGTTCATTCCAAGTTTAGCCCCGTTCATTCCAAGGTTAGGCCCATTCATCATGTGATAGAGAGAGCAGTTCTCTTTGACTCTGCTGATGTTCTGGAGGCACGTGGCCCTCTTGGACTCCACATAAATAAAAAGAGAACTAATGATGCAAGTATGGTATTTGAGGTCTTACATCAATCTACTCATTCCAGGTATGGGGAAGGGCCTAGTTGGTGTGGTTGCAAGACCAGCGAGTGGTGTGGTCGACTTTGCCAGCAGTTCATTCGAGGCTGTCAGGAGGTAAGTTGTCCTGGACAAAAGACTAGAGCCGATCAACCACTGGGCCTCGCTTCTATTCACAGGTTTTCCCAAACAAGGCGCCCTGTGGTGACTCACTCTTTATTTGACAGTGATACTCAGAGATTTTCGTTCCAGAGTTGCCGACACCTCGGAGGAGATTCATCGCCTCCGTCCTCCACGTTACCTGCCACCAGATGGCATCGTTCGGCCGTACATGCATCGGGAAGCCGAGGGGAACAACATCCTACAGGAGACGGAGAAAGGAAAGTTTGCGAACGA
>NMRB01001205.1:132435-157072 GCA_002633025.1 Notospermus geniculatus
CTTCGGTAAATCACACTCCGCGTCTGGCTCTTTTAGAGATTAACAGTCGTGAAGACCGCGTGGTGGCAGCACGGGTCCTTGGGTTTTCCCAACCTCGTTCGCTTTCTGACAATATGGCGAGTGGTCCAAGGTTGTCTGAGCGAACTATACCCCTGGGGACGGGGTTGGGTTTTTCCTGGAAGTAATTTCCGCGGGAATTATGAGTGAGAAAGCGTGGTGATTGGCTGGAGCCCAGTGGAGTGCCATCTACTAGTGGTGTTACCGGCTTTTGAGCCCCAAATGTGCCAGTGTGTAGGAGACCGGGACGTCGGATACACACTGGGGCCGAGTGTAAGAAACGCTGGATCAATAAGATCTGACATGACGTCTAGAAAATCGACAACTGTCATTCAGCCAGGAGATCAACGAGTACAAAGAAATCCAGGGAAACCCTTGATGACACTTAACGTTACTCGCGACACTTGCCGCATCCACAATTTCTTGCATCTTGAAATCGAAGCCTGACTCACAAGAGCCATTGGGTTTTGACAAATATAATTGTGACGCCTTCATGTTGACGTTGAGTTGTCTTAGAATATTTGATCACCGAGAGCAATTAGTCCTAACTTATTGCTGACATGAATAAACCACGCCTGTCAAAAATATGACGGGGGTGGACGTTCTGGGAGTGGATACCAGGTACATGTCAACAGGGTTCACCCCTTGGTACACTCGTCATTGGCAATGTTGGTAACTCAAAAGCCACAAGTTTTACGGTCATAATCCAATCTGAAATTCTCACCACAACCTGACATGAAACGAGAGTCACAACTGACACAAGTGATCAGATCATCATAGTACCGACGAAAGCCACAAGTTTTTAGGGGCCAATCAGACATTCTCAACACATCCTGATCAGCGGTGATCAGTAATGAAACACGACGCAATGATCAGACCATCACAGGACTGACCGTCGCAGACAGCCATAAACCATACACAAGGCATCTGCTGTGTCTGCTTATTCCCTGCACGTCAACACAACACGAACAGATGGCAGAAGTCCAAACTATTGATTGTGAGTGTCAGAGATACCAGATCGGGAAATCCTTCAACCTATCAGTAAGTTGTTGTACAGCTGGCTGGAGACCAATAATCATTCAACACAGGCCTAGACACACAATCTCTACCTGAACTAACCTCAAAGAAACAACAACCCACACTGAATGTTGGCAAAACTGTGATGCAGAACTTTGATTGTCTAACTCCCAACAAAACCTTCAGTCCCTAACTACAGAAAAGTCCACCAACTACAGACAGGGCAACATAACTACTGACAGGTCAACACAAGTACTGACAAGTCCACCCAACTACTGACAGGTCAACCCAACTCCTGACATGGCCACCAAAGTAGGCCTACTGACATGTCAACCCACTGACAGGTCAACCCAACTCCTGACATGGCCACCAAAGTAGGCCTACTGATAGGTCAACCCAACTAGTGACAGGTCAACCCAACTACTGACATGACTGACAGGTCAACCCAACTACTGACATGACTGACAGGTCAACCCAACTACTGACACATCCACCGAAGTACAGACTGGTCCACCCAACTACTGACAAAGTTTGATGGATCCGTCTTGGTTAGGCCTACTGAGAGGCGCTCCCAAAACTACTGACAGACACAGGTAGGCCCACCCGAAACCACACACTGGTCCAGCCACAGCTCCTGAATCACAGTGCAATGAGATCCCTCTTAGAGCACTGGACGCACCCCACTGACAAGTACTACCCCAGCTGACAGTGACCCAAATGCAGCATTTATAGGTCAACCTGGCTAAGCTACCAATTATATAGGTCGGGTAGCATTCGCACTTGGCTTGCAGCAACCACTGATTGGTCACACAGCATTCATAGCTTGATGTGGCTATTTTGTCTCATCTACTAACAGATACATCTCTATCTACAAAATAAGCAACCATAAACTTTGCCAACATCAACCAGACCTCTACAAGATCGAACTGACAGTACCGGTAGGCCTGTAAGCTAGGCCTACCAGTAGACAACCAGATTCAAGACCAGATATACCAACAAGAGATTTAAGGTGCAGAGGGCTCGCAAAACTGCAGTTAGACTGACACCCTAGAGAAAGCAACCAACCATGCCATCAACTGCAACATCAACTAGACCTGCATCCCAGACCACTGACAGCTGGCCTACCAGTAAGGTAGGCCTACAGGGCTACCAGGAGGGTAGGCCTACACAACCAGATTCAACACTGTTGACTACCAGATGTACCAACAAGAATTAAAGGGCTCGCAAAACAGACTGACTCCCTTGATACAGAGTGTAACCAACCGTGCTTTCAACTGCTACATCAGGGTACAGACCCTAGCATCTCGATCGATGAAGCCGCATGACAAATTAAGATATCCACTTGATGTTCAAGCACAGCATGCAGCAGCGTTGAATATCTTGACAGAAGACTAAAATATCAGATGCGGGTTGAACGACAGATCCAGGAAGTCGGCAAGCAGCTTCTGTACACACGTTGAATATCCCGGCATTTGAATCCTGCGGTATCGTACACACCGACGATTACAGATCTGATAAAATCCAACGCTATTGTTGCATACAGTGTATAAACATGCTGGTATGAATTATTCCACCACACTACAAGTTACGAGCTGAAGTCAAGTACATGAGCCAGCATATGTGTACGGTATGTAATTATCCCATGGTTGTTCCAGCGTTACAAGCTAACCAGCATCGGCTGTAACCGTGCTAATGCTACCACATCGCTGCTACTGCGCTAATGTTCATCGCTAGATGGTCTCAACGGTATCTCGACTGGTCCATTATTGTTGAGAGGGGAGATTGATAGAGGCAGAACTATGATTGGTAAACATAATATTTCATTTTGAGTTGATGGCATTGGAAAAACGTCTCTTGGTGGATGGGAATATTTCTGGTACGGCTGTCATTTAAAGACGATGGGATCTTATCTACGCATTGTAAGGGGCATAAATCAACGTTAATGTTGAGGAAAAATAAATGGAGCTATGAGAATTTCTTTCGTAGCTCGATAAAATCTACTCAGAGTTAAGGCATTACAGGGGTCGAATTCATCAATTCATGAGCAAGATTACAACAAATACTGTAAACCGTGATATTTTCGCGACGCTAAATGTTCGCAATTTTGGTGATCTACGAATTCGCGAAGAATAAATATTCGCGATTGGAACCCTTCAGCTTCAAAAGAATAATAAGAAAAGTAATTTTCGCGCGATTTATGTTCGCGTTTTGACCCTTGAACACGAAAATCGTGAAAATAAAACGCACGCGAAAATTTAACGGTTTACAGTAGGGAAACAGGGCTGTCACAGTTGCATAGTGGAATCTTGGCCGAACACCCGAAGTCTCAGCACTTTTTGCCCTTCCCCTCCGATAAAGGCACGGATCCAGAAGGGGTGCCCTGGATGCAGGCTTCCCCTTTAGCCAACAAATCTGTAAAATCGACCGCGAAACTCTGAAATTTGGTACCAATTTGAATGTTCCTTGCACAGGGCGCCCCGACTTTTACCAACCCCTGAATCCGCCCCTGCGATACTACTCGCAACTTCCAGTCAGACCTGGCACAGTCCTTTCCCACAAGGCCTAGCCTTTCCCCCAGGTACTTCTCACAACCTCCAGCCAAAGAGGCCAGCATCAAATCTTGCACGTAACTCCTTCGGTGGGGCCTGATGTTGTTGTTTACAAAACAGCTACATCATTGTGTCAGATGAAAATGCAAGACAGCCGGATTTCTCAAACTTGTCAAGATTTTTTTCGAAGGCATGAAAACAAGATAGTGATCTGATGGTATTCTCTACAGTTTGCTGTGGAATCTTCATCACGGACCCCCAAAGATGGACGCACGATGTCCGTTGGTAGGTATCCCGGTTTTTAGGAAACAAACAAGGGCAAAAGTGATGTAGTGAATATCAGTAGTGGTCAGAGAGGTGGTGGGTTCAATTCCCAAACAGGCCCATGTCACAGTTAACCCTTCAAGTGCCACCAGTGCAATACTGCGGCGAAAATAGGCCACTCTGTTGATGACACCCAAGCTTTCCAACAGATCGTTGGTAATAGTTGTAGGCGCTTCCGTCAGATGGCGTGGTGTACGTCAGGATGTTAAGCCAACAGCACACCAGGCGATATCGCAAGTAATCTACTTGCCACCGATCTTCTCGGGGATATAGGGGCCTAGGGGATATTGGCTTTGGTGTTGTTTGACATTCGGCAAACATCGCTGGCAAGAGGATTCCACGCATCTCTGTCCAGCGCACACCTGACGTCAACAGCCGATTTTGCTCGTTGGCAATCAGGGCCCATATTTGTAAAATCTTGCTAAGGCCTAGCTACTTGCAAAAGTGCCCAGTTTGTACAGTCCAATGTACACAACTAGCAACCAACTAAGCCTAGCAAGGTTTTATGAATATAGGCCCAGACTGCTTGCGATATCGCCCGGTGTGTTACTGGCTTTAAGTTTACAAGGAAAATGACATTGCGACTGGGAGTTAACAGCATTGCTCACAAACAAAACAAATCAATCCAAAACACGGAACAAATATTCTGGCCAGAACCGAGTATCAATAACTTCTACACTTTTCACTTTTATACCGCTATTATTCACTTAGAAGAGGCAAAAGTCCAGGCACGACCATCTGAAGATGAAGATTACTACACTTCTGGGAAAATAAAAGGTCCGTTACCATGGTTACGCACTTATTTATCAATTCGTCACAATAGATTTTGTGCAATGAATGATTTAACAGGGCGATGAGTGGTTACGTGATAGATTCTTGCAAGTTTTATTACTTTCAGTTGCGCAAAAGACGTGTTGAAGACACAACGGGATTTAAAAATAGACGAAATTGCTCGTTTGTAGGCTGCGTGGGCGTGATTTATACAAGTAAAATGTGCTGCAACTGAAGAACTAAATTCAGAATACATAAATTAATATACTTAAAGTTGGGTTGATAAAGCAGAAAAATTCTACACATGTCAGTTATGATTCTATTTCTACCCGCTCAGCAAGCGGCAGGTCCCGGGTTCGAATCCAGCCCGGGCCATATGGGATTAATCATCCCTGGCTCTTCACGTCCATCGCATGGTGTAAGCCGTGGTGCCTTGTACCTTGTGCCTTTGCAAGGGCAAGTAAAAGACCCCATCCAAATGAGGAACATGAGTAGCTTGAGATGGCCTCTTCCGTACTTACCAGGGCCAATAATGTTATGGCTTCGGCCCTGATGGGAAAATCTAATTTAATCTAATACATTCTATTTCTATCAAAAGGTTTAACTTACCACGGGGTCCATGAATTCTGTCTCCTTCTCCATAGGTTCGTCATTCTCCTTCAGTTCCATTTCCTCCACCTCCATGTCGAGGTACCGTGACTCACAACCCTCGCGGACGCGTTTCGTCTGGAAGCTCATCCAATCAAATTCATCAGATGCGTCGTAAGCTGCCGTATCGTCGTGGATTTCATCGTAGAGCGGTACGATGTCATCATCCATCCAAACATACTTGTCCGACGACGCGTCTGAGTCGTGCGCCGACGGATCGTGCAAGGACGCCGTGCTGACATCTAACGAACTCAAACTCGAACTCAAATTTGAGACAGTAAACTCAGGCCAGCTGACCGAGGTCTCATCATTATGATCAACGTTGTCACACTTGTCAACATTCGAATCGACGCTGTTCAAACTTGACAAACTTTTCTGAAGGTCGTCAACAGTTTTCGAAAGGTCGGCAATCTGCTGCGATATTTCGTCCATCTCTTCATTGTCATCTCCCAAACGAGAACAATTCGGATCCGAGTTCGTCTTCCACGGCGTATTTTTCAGCGACGCTAGAGAACCATTCATCACTCCGATATTATGCAGTTTATCAAGACTCGCAGCCTCGCTAAGATTACACGGCGTGCTGCGGTTTGATTCGCGGTCGACTTGACAGATGCTGTAAAAGTCGCGTTTAAAATGCGTGTCAATCGGAAGTAAAGCCTCGCTACTCGACGTCAGCGACGTGTCGATCTCCGTCAGGTTATCCACCGTCAGTTTTGGTTGGCTGCCGTACGAACACGGCCGCGCTTTACACCCTTCCACATTCCACATATTCGTGTCATCAACGGCTCGGTTTTGCACCGCACGGCGGCAATCACTGACCACCGGACATCTCGGACTCACCAAATCTGGCAGAGGACTGTTCGTCATTCGTGGAGTGTCCACATTCTGCGCATGACCATTCAAAGCTATTTTCATATTTTGCGTCTCCTTTCCTTGTTTTGGCATTGGAATACGACTCTGCGACAAATTCGGGTTAAACTTCGGCAGTTTAGACCGCGATATCTCCCGCTTTGGCGCCTCCTCTTTTAGTACCACTTCAGCATTTACATACACAGCACCCTCTGGTGGTAAACTCAAAACTTGTTTGTTGATGTCGTTGATTGGGGATAGATTCGGTTTGGAGAGTTTTGACGTGGTCCGTTTTGGCACAGGGGGTGGTACCTTCTTCCCCGACGACTGTCCGCCACTGGTACTACAAGGAAGTGAACTACGAGTTGGTCCATTCTGAATGTTCGACGGCGACGCTTTGCTTCTCGATGGCAAACCACCAGGTGGCGATGAAACAACCGGTGACACTTGTGGACACGGAGTTGATGTACATGATGGCGAAAATGAACCAATCTTCGATGAAAGTGGTGAATTTTTTGACAGGGGGGAAGACGTCCGTGGAGATGACCCCGCCAGGATCACGTTAGGATCTAGTTTCTCCAATTTGACTCTAGGTGGCACTGGTGGTCGTATTTTCTGCTTAAGCTTTGGTCCGACTGGCGTTGCTGGTGCAGTACACTCATTAAATGATGCAGGCAGGGAGTGACGCTCACGTTTCGGATGACCTTTGACCTCTGGTTTCTTGACTTCTTTGGCAGACGGACTGATCAGCTGAAAACAAGATGGAAAAGTTCTAGAATTTAACCTGGCAGTTTTGCCCAAAATCCGTCTGGCAAATGCACAAATGCCTGACAGAAACTTTTGAAGAGGCCCTGTCCGGGGCTCCATGCTTTTGCTGGAACAGGCCACAAATTCAAAACATGTTGTACAGTACAGTACCTTCTTTGCCTCTTCCATTGTTTTCTTGGGGTCCCACTCCGGTAGCTGCACTGTCATATGCGCGAGATGGTTCTTGCGCCAGAGTTCAACGTAATTTATAGATGAATCGACGTCGCTATCAGAATCGCTGGACAGCAGGAGGATGTTCTGAAAGAGTAAAACGGCCAATTTGTCAGTTTCGAAATCTACCGAAGGAGCGGTTTGAATTCATTCAGGAGATCGAAGGAAGAGTTGTGACCTTACTCAGCAGAATCCAGGGTATCTGTAGCTTTGTTTGGCCGAGGATAGCAAATCCAGGAACAAGACCACGGGGGCAGTGTCAGGCATCGTAAGCAGCAGAGGAGGGGTGTGGGGCAGCCATTGCAGGGTAACCGTAGAAGCCTTACTTGATAAGGAAGAATTAACCATTCCTCTTGAAAATTTCGTCCCGAAGACAAATTTGGCACGTAATAGGGCCAAACTGGGTCATGAGACATCAAGTGACATACATTTCTGAGATGCCCCCTCCACTAATTACGAGCCCATCATCAACAACAGGATGATACAGAGAAATAACTGCATCACTCATGAACTCCAGGTAAAAGTAATAAGCTGGTGTTATCAGGTACAACAACACCTGCCCTCGAACCGTAAAAGTCAGTATCTTACTTTGAGATAGGTGGGGTGATGAGCATCTGAAATAACAGCCAGATCTACAAATACCAAGTACACTGTGATGTACAGTATAGCTGTTATTTCAATGAAACACCCTCCCACAGCCCACTAGTGGAGACTGAATTTTATATTGAGGAGCAGAGCTGCATTCTGGCCTACGATAGGTGCTGCCATCTATACCAGAGTCCGACCAAGGAAGACTTGCATCCAGTCTGACGTGCCACACCAGAACACGTGAGGTAGGCCCGGAGTTGGATGCCAAGGTAGGATGGGGAGAGACGTGGTTACTCATCTTAGAGAACCTTTGATTTTCTACCCTGGATGGTCATTTTTTTGCTCAGAAAATACAGAAGTAGGCCTTGAAGCCACACTGTATTGAATTCAGAAAGTGCTTACGTCCTCCCAACTAGTGTAGTGTAAAATGTACTCTGCTCTATCTGATTACATTAGAGCTCTGCCCAAGGAGAGCTCTGCCTACAGTTTTTTCAATGTGTGCTGAAAACTAGGTCGTGATTCTTTGAAGTACGTATCAGGCAAGCATGTTGGGGACCTTTACGAGGCTATGAGACCTCTACATGCATTCTCCTGACACTTTGAAATACCCTAAAATTCAATACAGAGGGCTTCAAGACGTACAGAAATACAGAAGTAAATGTGACCCAGGGAAAGGAATCATGCTTACTTGTTTCGCATCGACTTGAATCTGCGCCGACTCTTCATTCAGTATTCCATCAAGTCCCTCCAGTGACGAATCAGGAGATTCTTGGCCGAGCATCTTCCTTTCGAACTTTGCCGTCAGGTCCGACACTGAGATGTGTTTGTAGAACAGGCGAGCGTCTTCAGGGGACTCCAGGGCCTTGTCGATCCAACCGTTATGGAGCTCACTGTCTGAGAACGCCCGCTCCAAGGGTACGACCCTCTGCGACACCTCGTGATCCGACTGGTGGAAAGCCAGCGACGTATCGCTGTGGATATTTGGGCCGTGGTCTTCAATTGGCGATGTACGAATATTACGTTTTTTACGCGGCGAACGGCAGAGGGAGCAGCGAATTTGGCTCGGGCGTTGAGTCCTGAAATCTGAGGGTTCAGAAACCACGCTCGTCGGCGTTATACCGCCATCGCTGAGATGTTTACTGCACGATCTCTCATCGTCAAAATCTTTTGGCACACACTGTACGGGCTCAGATGACGGACGTAATTTCCCACTTTTCCGTCTGGTCAAAGATTCTGCCGACACTCGTTGTTTAGCAGCCTCTTTTTCAAAATAACCTTTGATATCACAAACACGACCGATGGACGTACTCTCAACACTCGAAGCAGACGCCTGGGACGTCGTCGATTCGACACTGCAGACGCTTTCGGCACGATTTCGATGCCGGATTGTTTCAAATATTTCTCCATTTTGATCATCCCTTGATGATCTCCGTGACGATTTTGAGGAAGACACACTTTCCCTCTGCTCGCGAATCTCCTGCAGCTCGCACGATGACATACGTTTAATCGTCGCAACATTGTCCTTAAAAACTTCCTCCTCCTCTGGGCTATTTTTACGACTGACGGGAATATCTTTCAATGTTTCTGTACTCACAGCAGCAGACCGTAAAATCGTACCAGAGTCACTCTTCGCAGCGCCATCTTTTGGTGTCTGTCCTGGTTTCACAGCGTTGGCGAAATTCTCCAACATTTCTGGATTAATGTCGCTCGCCATCGTTGAGTACCCGTCATCGGCGCTCCCCGATCTTTCATAATTATACTCGGACCCCGGCGAGGAGCATGCGCTGCGTAGCACCCGCTGACCCTCAACCTGTACCTGTAATCTGATTGGCTGAGGGGGATTGGCTGGTTTCTCCGACTCGGCGGCGACACTATCTTTTTCTCCCTCCAATACTGAAGATTTCTCACTCGTTTCCGTGATAACGAAAATCCCTTTCAGACACTCAGTCTCTTTCATTTTCTGTACCGATTTCATACTAGCGTTACTCTCCTCTCCGTTCTGTGCCCGAGGTTGCAACGCTTCCTCATCTTCCCCTGGGGACAAGATTTGCTCCTCAAACGCACTATCCGAGTTACCTGACGAAAAAACACGTTTCACCGAGTCCGAAACTTTTCCCTCCTCCTTAACAATCTCCTCCCTGATTTTACTGACAGACGTAACCTGTTCCGACCTTTGACCTCTCTCCTCCAACCTATCAGAAACCGGAGGAGATTTGTCCTTCACGGCCAAAACAGGTTCATGACTCAGCATTTTTTCCGTTTCTATTTTTAGCACCTTTTCTTCCAACTTTGTTGCACTTTCAAGCAAGGCATTCAACGAAATTGTCTGCTTATGACCGATACTGCTGTGACTAGATTCTCGCCCACAACTCCGCACACTGCTTTTGTCGGAGATGCTTTGGCCGACTTTTGAGGTAGAAATGGTCGCCTTACAGTTCTGTATAATCTGCCTTTTCAAGCTTTCCGTTTCCCCTAACGTATTTTCTAACGAGCTAAATCGTAAACTTCCCTTACGCTGCTCGTCACTGTCCATAAACAGCGGATACTGATCCATACTAAAGTTATCGTCACTGGGCGTGTCACAAATATCCAGTCCATTCTCAAGAATATCGTTCAGCGAAAAAGACGAACATGAACTACGCCGATCCTGTTTCTGATCGTCGGAACTACTTTCGGAACTACTTTCACTCAACTCATCATCTGTATCATAGTTCTTCAGCAACACTGGCACGCCTTCGTGAGTCGGCGCTGTGAACTTAAGCTCAAACTCGTCCGTCATTTTGAGTAATTCACATCCCGGCGAAGGCTTCTTACAAATTTGTGGGTTGTTAACATCTAATTTTACTCCTTTTTTTGGTTTGAGTCTTTGTTTTGACAAACTATCAAAGTCTAATACAAAACTGGCTGATTTTTGAGCACTTTGAGATTTTGCGAAACTTGAGTCCTGAGCACCTGAAGTCACACTATGGCAACCATTGTGGTTGCTATGGCAACTAGACTGGTTGCCATGGTAACCTGAGTGGATGTTATGCTGGCCCTTTGAGCTGAGCACCTTGTCGACATTGTCCGTTTGTAAACCTTTCGTAAAAAGACGGTTTGTAATTTGTTGAATTTTTGATTCAGCGTGTTTGGCAGGAGTTTCTGATTTGGGTGACCATGGTAACCTCGTCGTCAAGGACTCTGCATCCAGGTTGCTATGATACTGGTACGCGTTGTCGGGAGCAGTGTCGTCGTTGAGCGGAACAAGTTTTAATTTCTCTCGTAACCAGGGAGGCGGGGAACTGAGCTGTGGCATGCACGGAGTGTCACAGTAGGCCTGTAAAGAGAGGAGGGCCAGAGTTTAGGCGAGTTCACACATCGTCTGACAGCTCAATTGAAGTGTGAACCTGCCCTTAGGTGTTCACACTTCTTTTCAGATGCTGCATGCAGCAGGTGGCAAAGGAAAGATGCAGCTAGACTTGCTAGCAGCCATCTTGGCAAAATTAGGTCATCACCATGGAGATTTTCTTCCATAGTGACAGCTGATTGGTTCTCTCCCATCCCCATGGGGAAATCACCATGACGACGACCTAATTTACTGCACGATGGCTGCTTGCAAAACTCATCTATAAATCAATGCACAGCCAATTTTGCTGCCAATTATGCAGTAGAGGTAAAATCACACTTGGCCAATCCGAGGTATTTGGCTTAACTTTCAAAGATGCACTGAAAGATTTACTGGTTTTTCCAACTTACATTATCATTGTAATCATGATCATAGACCGTACATGATGGTAGGGCGTCAACGTTTGGTTCCATACCGGTGAACGTCGAGTTGCTATAATGACGTGTGTGTTTGCTGGCGTGGTGGTAACTGTTACGGACTGGAATGAACGAATGCTGGAAGACAACGGAGACAGTGTCGTTAAGTAATGGAAGATATCTTCGGAAAATATGTAGAAATCTGAGCAATCCAGATCAAGCTCCACCTCCCGGGAAGTACTACAGAATGGCTACCACAAAGCGCCCATGACTAGACATTCACATAAACCATCTCTGCCAGCTAGGTATCGTTTGAAGGAACCCTATAGGCAGCTCGTTATTAGGCTCATATCAGTGCGGTCACTTCATCACAGGTGGCGCTAGCAACTGACAACCTACTGATTTTGTCTCAAATGTTGACGTTTAGTGTATTTTACTTGCAATACATGTCAGAGTTGATTCACATACCAACCAATCGGTGTAATGCGCACATCAAAATGCCTATCAGGATGCTGCCTGTAGGGTCCTTTCACACCAGGGTGAGGTAGGCCCGTTGAGGCAAAGAGACTTAGCGTGAGTCTCACACCAACAGTGGGAATTGAACCTGAGATCTTTGGACTGCTGGCCAGAGACCTGAGCCACTAGACCATGGCTGCTCAAAGATATATCAGCACCGAACCAAAACGAATCCGTTCAAAAGGACAAGAACTTCGGGTCGGTCTTCAGAAATGAACATAAGATAGAGATGCCCCTGGCACGTTGTATGACACTGCTTCACCAGCCCCACCAACCAACAGCATCACTCCTCTGTTTAAACCCACAAAGTAGCAGCTCGGCTGGAATCGAACCCAAGGCCTGTGGACCGCCAGCCCGTCCCTCAACCACTGCTCCCCAATTTACACCCACCTGTCCTGGAAGACTGTGTGTGCTGCCTTCAATAAGAGATTTCGCGCGTGACTTCGGCTTCTTGCCCGTCAGCACTTGAATCATCGCCGCATCTGACGAGTGACGTAAACGCGTCTGGAACATTCCCTGCAGTTGTTTATTGTGAGTCTCCAACTCTAACACACGACGCTGTAGTTTGGTGCACTCTTCACGCAAACACTGAAAACAGAAACAAATTCAACCATTATTCCAGTTTATTCCATTGTTCCAGTTTCATCTCTTGGGTTCCTTGGGCATACATTTGTGCACCCGAGGTCCCATACCACCCAGGTCATGCAACCCAGGTAGGGTATGGGCAAGGGACGGCCTTTGAGACTCTTGTCGCTTGCTGTGCATGTTTGTTTTTGCACTTTTGTGATCCTGCCAAAGACTTCGGCCCGTATTCCAAAAGGGTGTTTAAGGCATAGACACGTGTAACTTCGTAACTTTGTCTACTCTAATGCATGGTGGAAGTGTGTGCATTTAGTGAAGTTACACGCGTCTAAGTCTTAATCGCGCAATGATCACCCCTTTTGAATTTACGACCCTTCATGTCCTGCAGCGTCTGCCTTGGCGATTGACGGTCTACGGCCAGTTCCTGAACACTCACTGAGTGAGATGGCACTTGATGGTCATGGCTGTGCCAAAGATGGCGTACAAATTCTGTCTTTATCTCACAAGAAAGTGTCTTCAGGTCACATGATCAAAGATGTCGTCTGCTTCAGACAGTAGTCATACCCATAATCCCTCTTTTCTTACCTTCTGTGTCATAAGAGCCTGGACGACCTGATTGGCTATCTCGTCTAGACATTTCTCATACGACTGTCGCTGTGTTTCGTTCTCCAACACCAGGCCCGAGTTTTCCGCCTCCAGGGACTTCAAGCGTTCCGTCAGGAGCTTGGACTTCTCTGGACTGTCAAATCGATCCCCCAGCTGCAAAAAGAAAATTTTTCAGTTTAGCCATGAATAGACGATTCTTGAATTCGCAGATCTGCACACTTGCGCCGAAATCTCACCCACAACCTCGATCTGAAACCGGGTGACGTGACGCAATCCATGATTCAGCTATGGTCGACTCTGATGCAACGTCTTCGAAGTCACTGTCGTGGGGTTGTCTGCATCACATCATTCAGTTTCAGATCGAGGTTGTGGTTGAGATTTCGGCGGAAGTATGCAGATTTTTGTCGTTTACGTCAATTTGAAAACGGTCTATCCCATGAATTGCTGCACTGCCTGCCTTCACCAGGTCACAGATGGCTGGGACCATGCAGGCATACTCTCTCAGTAGCTGGAGCCATGTCAACTGCCCCATCATTCAGCTCCGTATTTTGGAACCGTACTACATGTGATCAAGTGTCACAGAAGACCGCAATTTCCTACAAGTGCAGAAATTTGATCCTACAGAATCAACACAACCTTCATGTGACCCCACGATCTTGACTGAAGCCCTGAATCAGACCAAGAAGGGCAATGAGAACTCCAGTAACCATGGTAACCACTGTTTAGGATAGATGGCAGCACCGTCCTTACCTGTGATTCCATCTTCTTCATTTTATTCATCATCAGCATGTTTTCTTGTTCTAAGCTGCTGATCTGGGTCCTGTACTTCTCCATGTGGTCCTGAAACGAGAAATACGGTTCAACGATGACACATTAGGTGACTGCAGGCCATTATTATTCTATGCTGCCAGGTGCAGGTTGCAAACACATCCACAGGACGGGTTGGATTAGAAACCAACCATTAGGCCATAACAGAAATCCTCTATGACCGATGGTTTAGGCGTTGCCATCCCCTCGTTGTATGGCATGGCCTAACCTGCCAGCTCTGGAGAATATCCTATAGGCCTAGTGGTTGTCATGGACCTCAGAGCTGGAAGTTCAGCATCGCGGAGGAGTCACGAGTTGGGCAGGTCATCAAAACACACGCCGGGAAAAAATTCCCTCCGTCATTTCTCAAGTGACCCAGCTTTGATGAAAAAAGTTAATTTTGACCTTCAGTTTTGCTAAATCACCTACTTTTTTCGTAACAAGGGCAATTATTATGTTACATCATCCCAAATCTCATGAGGGCTTCATCCCCCCTGCATCATCCGTGACAAAGGGGCTGGAGGAAGAACGCTCCCATGTCCAAAGTGTGCATATTTCAGAAAGTATTGCTCCGATTTGGATAAAATTCGCAGTGGTGATACCTGACAGCAAAAGATCAACAGTCACCATGCAGAGAGAACAAAAAACCTAATTATATAAAACACTGCTTTTTTGAACCTCAACAAAAGTAGAGAAATAACTGGGTTTTTTTGGCTCAGAATCGGCATAGGTATTCAGTCATTGTTTCTCATTAACTTTCCAGTTGAAATCTTCACTTATTTTCACACAATTGCAATAAAACAATGATGTTTACTTCAACTTCTAATGGGTGTGCTCAATAGCAAGAATGACAACAACAAAACCACTTCGCAGCATGCAGACCTACCACCATGTCATGGTTGGATGATCTGCTGATTGCAAGTTCAGGTCAACATTGTATTACCATATAACTGCATCAAGGCGATGATGCAATACATTCACTGACTAGTCAAGCAGGGTAGGCCTTCGACATTATACAGTGTAGTGTATGTATAAGCTTACGGTGTATTTTTGGTTAATATAAAGCATAATGCAACATGTTCAATTCTGGTGACACTGCTTCTGCACATAACACTCGTAATTATGTTCATTCCATTAGGTAATAGACCCCCAGGAATAGGCCTAATCATATTGCAACACACCATTGGCGCCAATGTCATATTGTTAGGAGATCTGGCTCTTACCAAGAGTGAGTGCACCCAACTTTAGTAGTCCAGTCTAATTGTCAAGTAATTATCTCATTTTTCGTGAATGTGGTGGGCATTATTCTTGATAGAATAGGCCTAATCAGTTACCATTGGTCTAGGCCTGGTGTTATGACCATTTTTAGGAGTTTCAACAGTATACAATAGGATTTATTGTCAAGTATCAAAATGCATTGTCTAGCGACTGTTACATAATATTACTACTTCTCTTCATGGTGATTGTTAATCTTTCAGATTCAAGTATCACCACTGCGAATTTTATTTAAATCAGACCCATACTTTCTGAGATATGCACACTTTGGACATGGGAGCGTTCTTCCTCCAGCCCCTTTCCATCATTTAATCCGTCTCTATAATCAACAGCTGTGACGACCCATATTAACGGCCGCACGCATAAATTACCCTTTGATCTACTTATCATCCCTCGTAAACACCTGTGGTGCCACCTGGGGGCAATTTATCTTCAACATCCACAACCGACACAGATCATGTTGCGACGCCCCCTGGGGCAAGTTTTCATTACACTTTAGCGGCGTTTTTTCCCCGTTTCAATCCCCAAACGGAAATCTATTTTAAGATACACCCTCTCGCGTGGCCGCAAGACCAATACTAGCACAAACTCGGTCGATATTCTAAGTAATGTCACCATTGGGGCCACTTAGGACTAGAAAGACCTGTTATACCCCCACGATGATCATTCATTAACAGGCGATGCATTCTTGGCTCCCGTGGCAGCGTTTAGAATCCCCTTGTGCGCATTTCATAAATTTATTTCATCAGTAATCCCCAGACATCAGATGAAATTTTCAACTCTTTAAAGGGCCACAATATTACCACTTTTTGTAGACAAGTGGCGCCACCAGTGGCAATTGCGTCATTCTCCAATACCGTAGTTTTGCCTTTTGCCCCAGTGTTGGAGAATGTATGATTACAATACAATGCATACATGGATACTCTAGGAATGCAACCTTCCTGTGTTACAAATGATACAGCGCCACCTTATGTTTTTCTTAGCTACGACTCCTGATCGTGTGGACGACTGCAGCGCCACCTTACGTCTTTCTTAGCTACGACTAGAGATCACAACGACGACTAGAGAATATGACTACAACGACGTCTTTATTTTGTAACGTCTTTATTTGCGGTTATAACCGCCCATAGAGAAGGGAGTGTTCTAGCATCTAGCGCAACGCAACGCAGACAAAGATATCAGAAAATGATGAATTGCAAAGATGCAATTTCTGCAACTTTTTTGAATTCCAATGTCGATCAACGTCAGGAGTGACGGCCGAATCGTTCATTATTTTGTGATCGAATAACCGATCGGCTCAAATACTATCAACTCCATCTCATCCTAACGTGAACCGACAGACAATACATTCGCCTGTACAAAATGTACAGTACTGACCGAATGCTTCAAGTGAAACAGACAAAGTGGAGGAGTAAATTCCTCGAGTGCATCCATCTGAACTGTTCTTGCACAAAAACCGATGAAAAACCGTGAGCTACGATTTCCACCGGGTTATTTCCACCGGGTTTTGACACGATGCACTAAATCCCATCAAATATTCTCTTACCACATACCGTAGCTCCAGCTGCAGATTTCGTCACTTTATCGTTTGCCTCCAGAGATGATTACAATGATAATATTATGCTATGCAGGCTACCTGGGAGTTAGCATGTAGTGAAATGCTACCAATCAGTGAAGCATGTAGTGATGCATGCATCAACCAGATGCATGATAGGCCTACACCATGATAGGCCTACAGGAGCCACGGTGGTGTAGTGGTTTGGGCCTCCGACTAGCGGTCAGAGGGTCCCGGGTTCGAATCCCACTGGGCGTGAGACTTTGGGCAAGTCTCTTTGCCTCACTGGCCTCTCTCCACCCAGGTGTATAAATGGGTACCGGTCGGAAATGCCTGGATTGTAGCGCTGAATGAGCAGCTCATCTGAGTTCTACTGAAAGGTTTCAGGATAGACTGGGGTTAAAATGTTAAGTCGGATGGCACCTCTACCGTTGTTGATATCAGACTATAATTCCAAACTTTCACTTTTTTAACAGGGTGATCTGAAACTATTAACGTTCGATCAAATTTTTCCATATTTGACACAAGAGATGGAGTTACTGTAGGCCTACCCTCTGGCTGAAACATTGACGAGTAGCCTACATGTATATCCCGCAAATCATCACAAGGAGCTACTGGAATCGGAGACCTTGACTGAACGCAAACCTGATCGAGGCAGGACCCCATGAATTCATTCAGTATCAGATGAAGACACAGAAACGTTTTTTTTCTGTTTACTATCAGAAGATTTCAATAAACGCTGAAAGTAGTGATCCGTGATCCCGGCTTACGGACTCTCTTCCACCTGAGAGCAGTACGGTATTCTAGTATTCTAACATGCAACCGGTACGAGTACCAGGCCTAGACGTCTCCGATTCGTTCACCACTTTTTAGAAGCATATTTGTTGAGTATCGTGTAACTTCAAGTTTGCTGAGCTATGTTTCATTCGTTGCATTCTGTTGCGCTTGAGTGGAAAATATGCATCGAATGTTGAGAATGTTGAACAATTTTTTTGTAACTGACTCGTTAGATACCTTTTTTGTCAAAGACTGAGGCCCTCATAACATCCCACATAAGGGGCACGGTATTGCCACTTTTTGTCAACAGCGCCGCCACCGGCAGTGATTGCATCATTCTCCAATGCCGTAGTTTTGCCTTTTGCCCCAATATTGGAGAATGTCAACACAATGCACATGTGGTTACCCTAGGAACGAGAGTTACTCTACATGGGGCGAGGTTGACAAGTGGTAGTTTGACATCACTGTCAATAAAGGTCTCCCTTAAGGCGGGTATGTTTAGCGCATGATAGGGAAGGAATACAGTGGCCTTTTAAACAACACGTGATCCTTTCAGACCAGTTGAGAATACCAAATGGCGACACGGCCAGGAATCGAACCCGTGACCTCTAGGTTTTGAGTTTGTTGCTCAACAGCTGTGCCACCGTGCCCCCAAATGCACAGGCATGGCGGAACGGGGAAACAGATGAAAATGAAATGGTCCATGGACCATGTGCTCACCCATTTGGACACAATAGTGTAATGACCGAGAGAGGTACATGTACATGTCAGTTATGAGCAACCTGGGTCAAGTCATTCCCAAGTTGCAGGACTTCAATGATTTTTGAGTCATGCCACCTGGCGGCCATATTGGATATCCGATCGGGCCAAAACTTCACATGCACATAAAGGTCATCTAGAGGGAGCCACATAGCACATTTGAGTGCTCTGGGTCAAGTTGTTCCTGAGTTATAGCACATTTGATGATTTTCGGGTTATGCCACCTGCCGGACGCTGCACCACGACAAAAGCTCACGGGTGAGCTAATGAAAAACAGGGTCTCTGTTGCTGATGCAAAAGTGAAAAGACTGTTAAAGTACATCATAAATTGTGGCAACCCTCACCTACAATAGCTGCAAAATGGAATAGCCAGGCATTTCATAATTGACATCTGGACATTTCCCACTCAAATAAGACTGGACAAAAATTCAAATTATTTGTGCATCTGGTCCCAGCGAGGGCCTCATTCCCGGAATGATTGAGATTCTGAATCATTTCCAAGAATGAACGATTCTAAAGAACTCAAAATAATTTCACACGATATCGTCTGACAATCTGACAGGTCCTATCATCGTGGGGGAGATAAGTTCCCAGAATGGACATTTTGGAAGAAAGGGCCCAATTATCTTGGGAGATGAGTTTCCGCCATGATTCACAACGATACACAATAATTATTTTCCATAGATTGGTCATAGCTTCGTTGAATGGGATCAATTACATTTCCCAGCATTCCTTATTCCCGCCAGGCATTCCACAGGCCGCAAACGGATGCCAAAATTAACCAGTAACCGGTGGTTGATATCAATCTCTCCAGACACAACAGGTTATAACGTAAATTTGTACCGCGGTCAATTTGCGGTCTATTCAGGTCGCATGATACCTTATTTCGAGCAAAAACGAGATACGAAGTGACCAACTGAGCACCACGGAAACGCATTTGCAGTGTTCTCCACGGGTTTTGGTCAAATAGGGGCGGCGGTGGGCGTGGTGCCGAAGGCACCGCGTCAGGTGCCCCCAGCGGAATTTGGATTTTAGGTGCTCTGAGGTGCGTTTTCTGAGCATCTGAGCTGCATAATTGAGCGATCTAAACCATAAATATTAGGGCGGACGAATTTTTAAGAGGGGCAGATTTTGACGTCGGTATTTTTAAGAGGGGCGGGCCGCCCTTTTTTAACTGGTGTGGAGAACACTGCATTTGAACAGAATCAGATTACAACATGATAAACTGCAATCGACCAAAAAAAGCCAAAGTAAATGCGATTTTGAATAATTTCTGCTAGAGCCTTGCTAGCCAATTATCTAACTTCCAGATGTGACGCGAAAGTCAACATATCGCGGGGCAGAACTGCAATAACTGCGAATTTATCACGGACTTCATACAAATGGTAAATATTTGCCTCCCAATGGCGCAATGATTCAACACAGCTATTGGTTCAAATTATCGGATTATGAATTTTGATTGGTGGAGTGAATCATGGCGATTATAGTGTGTGAGCGATAACCCCGGACCCGGCAGGGAGCTGGCGATGACGGCCTTGAGACACCGCAGC
The DNA here is from genome assembly GCA_002633025.1 of Notospermus geniculatus. NCBI lineage: Eukaryota > Metazoa > Nemertea > Pilidiophora > Heteronemertea > Lineidae > Notospermus > Notospermus geniculatus. Next base: position 152,385 of record NMRB01001205.1, read on the forward strand.
ACGCAACACTCGTAAACAGTGGATCGGTTACTCAGTGCAGCACGCTGTGAGACGGAAAGCGAAGCTGTTGGAAGTGTGCTATCTTATGCAGCCATTGGAGAAGCTGGGAACTGATACTATTTAACACTGTGGTTTGTGTTTGAGAAAGTGATATCTAGCTCTCTCCTTCAGCAGGCACAAGGGCAGTTGAAATATAGCATGTTAAAGGGACCATGCATCGTATGCGCCGGTCGCCCATCCGTTAACCTCTAGCTCAGTGTCCAACGTGCCGACCACAAGACCATACAGGAAATCCTTCGTGGCCGGCAGGTTACGCCATGCCATATTGTAACTGCAAGGGGGGGTTATTGCAGGGGGTGGCACGACCAAATGGTGCAAAGGAGCTCCAGTGCCATCATCAGGATTTTAACTGCAGACCGCCACCTTTTGAGTCCAACAGGAGCAGTCAGCTGCGCGTATTGCCAAAAGATGGCAGCAAAGTTCTAGCGGACCAATACACAGGAAAATCCACGTGATTGTTGCTCGATCAAGAATGAATGGAAAATCCACGTGATTGTTGCTCGATCAAGAATGAATGGGTCCGCTATATGCATTGAATTGGGCCGTAGTGACACCTATTGGTCAACTCACTGACAGCTCCTATTATCTACCACTGAGCTAAAGGGGCCTACCCCAACAGCTGGCCAGTACAAACATGGTCGTGTTTTGCTAACACATGTCACTTTTGAGTCCCAGGGTCCAATTTCTATCTGTATTTACATCGTAATCACAAACTGAGAGTAGAGTACTTAAATCCCTCTTTGCTTCATTGGGCTGTCCACACCCCAGAGCAATATTTATACACAGAGGAGACTTGTTTTCTTTTCGATCCAGTCCCAGAATTCACTGGCCAATGTACCATAAACTGCCACGCTCGACCGAAATCAATTTCTTTCATTGCAGTGTTTCGATGAGGGGGAACTACCCACGCCATCGACTCAACACAAACCGAAAACAGCCTTGAGCGATTCATCAGAATAATCGCCACTGGCGGCCATCAGGAACAACGGAGGTCTTCGGGGTCCATTTACGCGACATGAGACAGCTCTTCGCATCGTTGGAGTCGATTCATAGGATCACGGTCCGCGGAGTGGACGCTTTTATTCCAAATGATAGAGTGACAAGTCAATGCACCGTGCAGCAATCTACATTTTATAGTATAGCATATTTTCTCTCATGCGGAGCCTTTCAACTGTAGTATTTATGTGGGAACAGTAGTGACACCTTTTGTGCCCTTGAGCCCTCCACACACACTTGTGCGTTTCATGTTGCATTCAGCAGTACAATTCTTTGTTATTTTACACTGCTCTGTCTCTATACAATGGGCGAATCTGAAAATTGCATCACAATCCAGACAAGAGCTGGCTTTCAGACACACAAATGGCTACAGACGATTCTAAAATTGACGTAGACGACAAAGATCTGCGCCCTTCTGCCGAAATCTCAACCACAACCTCAGTCTGAAACTGAATGACGTGGCGCAGACAACCCCACGACAGTGATTTTGAAGACTTTGCGCCAGAGTTGACCACAGCTGAATCATGGATTGCGTCACGTCACCTGGTTTCAGATTGAGGTTATGGTTGAGATTTCGGCGGAAGTGCACAGATCTGCAGATTCGAGAATCGTTTATTGTCAGGGGCGGATCCACGATTTTGGCAAAGATGGGGTGCACTGTGCTAGAAACATTGAAATCTGCGGTGAATTTCAATGATTTGTTCCAAATTTCAGAACTTCACAGTCAATTTTACAGATTTGTTGGCCGAAGGGGGGCATGCACCCCCCTTGGAACCGCGCCTGATTGTGGTAGATTTGGGACGTGTCGTAGGCCCTTGATCCTGATGTCTGGATTTTAGCTTGATGGCAGAATGCCCGACTTGCAGGCAGGAGATTCAGGTTCGATTCCCAGAGTGGTCTGCAGAAGGGGCCACAGCCCTCAGAGAAAACAAGAGAAAGAGACCAGGAATTGAACCCACACTTTCAGAAATGACAAGCATAGTGCTTCAACTACACCATGAATGCACGACGCAACCCCTCAAGGTATTTCTATCGAACAAATCATAACAACTTGTAATTCTGAACAAAACAACAACCCTGCATCAACGAATCGCTCCTTTTTATCCACAATCCCCAGAATCGAGGATTGTTATGGATTCTTAGTTCCAAAATCGATAACACGCTCTGAATTGCAACATGTGCATCATGAAAATCAATAATCAATTTCACTCTTTAGTATTGGCGTCCTCATTTGCGGCGATGTTCAATGATGCCGTCGGTGAAATGAAGTGGAAATTTCGGAAAGTTTTTGCCGCGGTGTTCATCAGTCAACGAAGATGGATGATTCTCATTCAAATATTTTTCGAATAAACCTCATTCATTTGGGGCAAAGCGGAATTGAACACATCGTCTGCTTTTGTTCGGTGTTCACTGGGTGAAGGCACGAATTGTCAACAATGGCCAAGGCTGCAGCAAATGTGGGATCGATTCCACGATCAATCAAGCGTTATGATTCTTGTAAATGGGACAAAGGCGACAATGGAGCTCAGTCATGGCAGGAATCGGTTCGATGTCAATAATGGTCACGGGATTGTTTCAGATCTTGTCCATACAAGTCTCGATTTCAAGTTACACTGAGCACAGAAAACCATCAGAGCTACTCAAAGGGGATATATCGCCCTTTTTACACAAGCCTGGTTGAAGCGTGCTGAGCTTCACCCAGACCGAGCCCGCTTTGAAATTCAAGCGGGACCTGCCCCGTTCGTTTGATATTAGGACAAGCTGGCTCGACCTGTTTACATTTGGCAAAATCATTCCGAACCTTTTTTGATCCAGATTAAGCATGGTGAAAATTCTGTCGTATAAATGGGGCGAATGGCGCCTTCGTTGCATAACATCCTGAGACAGCATCAGGTTTGGAAGGCCTCAATCATAAGGGGGAATGCAGAGCATAGATGAGAGTTTTCAGGGAATTCCCGGATTTCCGGGAGCGGGCGCTGCCAAAAAATCTGGATTTTTCGCTTTGGCTTCGTTCTGGCACCTGTGCTGTTCCGGGTCCCGGTTTTACATCCAACTACCAACAATCCTAGACTGGTTCCATGATCTACCGCTAGGATTTGATGACAGGGATGGCGCCAAGATGGCGTCAGGCCGTCGGAAGGACGAATTGCCTAGTGAATATGATCGTGATTGTCATCGCATATCATGGCCTGTTCCAAGACAGTGGATCGAATGGCAGATTTGGGACTTTGACTTCTGGGGTCATGACTAATTTCCGGGAATATTTTGAAATGGCACTCTCATCTACATGTATGTCAGAGACAAATGGATACCCATGGGTGGTAAACATGAAAACTATAGATAGAACAAGAAATAATAAATATCTCACCTCATATGTAACCGTCAGGTTCGCTTTCTCCTGTTTCAGCTGATCGAGCTTCATTTTATACTGAACCATATTCCGTACCATCTCCTCCATGCGACGGAACTCGTCTTGGAGATCTTGTAGCCGCATCTTGGTCGTGTCGCTCTCGGCGGTCATCTCGGCAAGACGCTGTTCCGTCTCCGCACGGAGGACGCGTTCCTTTTCTAGGTCCTGCATTAGGCCCTCCTTCTGTAATGAGAAAATGACGGCACGGATGAGTATCTGATGTCTGATGTATTTGTTATTTTTTCTGTCAGGGCCAAAGCCATAGCATTATTGGCCCTGGTAAGTATGGAAGAAGCCATCTCAAGCTACTCATGTTCCTCACTTGGATGGGGTCTTTTACTTGTCCTTGCAAAGACACAAGGTACAAGGCACCACTGCTTACTTCCCCATGCGACGGACTGAAGAGCCAGGGATGATTAATCCCATATGGCCCGGGCTGGATTCAAACAGACTGATGTCGATATCTTGGTATTTTTCCAGAAATAAGCATCAACTGTCCATTTCATTCATAGAATTCATCAGAATTGTTATATACGCTGAAAATTATGTGTATTGAGAAGTGACGAAGTCCAATCTCACAAACTGATGGATGTCAATTTATCTACAATAATTGATATCGTCAACTCATCATGATTGACGCTAATTGACTGGAGATGATAATTGATGCCACTAATTGTATGCCAATCAAACGGAAGCTACAGATTATGGTGGAAACAAGGATGTGAATGCACGTCTGCTTCTGACATCATCAGTGGAGGACGTTTGTTGACCAGACGAATGCCTAACCCTTCTGTGATTGATAATACTGCCTTTTACCCAAGCCCTCCTACACGTAGGCCTAATGCTGGGTTCATGGCACACAGATCTGGTCCGTTTCCAGTCCATTTACCCATAGTTTTCCGGATACGACAACGCAGAAGTCAATTTGATCGATATTTTACCGACCAGGACCCATGTTCCCGAAGCCGTCGTTAGGTTAACGATGTTGTTACGCTATGCATTTTCTCAGTTTTAACGACATCGTTAACCTTACGACGGCTTCGGGAACATGGGTCCTGAACCGGACAAAATCTGTGTGCCAATGAACCCCGCTTTACTTTTCCATGATAGATTATGCTCACACCGCTTGTCACAAGTGATCGTCATTGGTCATTAGTTTACTCAACTACATGTACCGTATATCACTGCTGTCCACTACCATTTTCAGACAGACATTTCAGCT
>NMRB01001205.1:168150-181585 GCA_002633025.1 Notospermus geniculatus
TAAAGTGGTCTTCAGTGTAAAGTGGTCTTCATTGCTCCCAGTGGAGCAACACCTGGTCTAAACGGTGCCCCCTATGGGCACGATTTTATGTTAACTATTTGTCACTCGACGGACGGCAAAGTGGCAGAGATGGAGATGGATCCGGCACTCTTGCCAGAAAAACCAACTTGTGCAAATCACGTTGAAAGTGGAATGGCTGAAGATCATCCAGTTGGATGATGTCCAAAGACTAAGAATCCATTTACACGAATTTCGAGTGGTGCAATGACGCATCCTTTCTCCACGACCAACATGGCGGAAACAAACAATGGTTCCGGCATCACATCGCTAGAAATTTGCGTGAATGGATTCTTAGACTAAGGTGCATTTCAAAAGCAGGGCCTAGGATATCCCGAGGTCTGTGCACTGACAGCAAGTGCTAAGGACCATCAATTCTCCTGCAGCCTGTGCGGTGACCCGTAGGGGCAAGGGCTAAGAACCACTGATTACCTCAGGATGTGCCTAGGAAGACCAAAGATGATAGGTCACTTTGGGTGGAGAGGACAAGACAGATGATAGGGGAAGACATTGCTGATCATCCCTCACCATGCCAAGGATGATTTTCATCTGAGGGTTAGAGGAGAAAGGACCATCTTCCAAAGTAAGGGGTCAGAGGCCCTACCATCTCTGGACTTGGAAGAGGGTCGAGGTGGGCGAAGTGGTGGAACGCAGCTCCTAACACCAGAACGCAGAGTGGGTTACCTGCAGTGACCTCATCAATACTGACATCACCAAACTGACTAACGAATGAGTAGGCCCACTGAAATGTGCCTTCCCATTTCGCCATCTTCAGTTTTTTGCCTTCAGGATTGTACATGTACAGTACTGTAGGCTTCAAAGTTCGGTAGCAGCATTCATTTTTCTGCACGCAGCGTTCTTCCACCTTCTTGTTTACGAATCTTTTCGGACTGGATGAAGAGGCATCGCACGCCTGGATAAACACGCGATCACGTCTGAAGGGTAGCAGTCGGTACTGAGCGCTGGATTTCGACAGACAGGTGGGAGAATTTGAGAGTGAATCATTCCATCATCAGAAGGTGTCTATGGTTCGTGTTTCTACCAAGAATTCTGAAGGTCACAAGGATTTTTATGGGGGCCACATCCAGGCGCGGATCCAGGGGGGAGCACACCCGGCCCGTGTCCCCTCTATTTTGTGGAAAATCTTAAAAATTGACCGGGAAATTTCGAAATTTTGAAAAGATGTTAAAATTTGACCGAGGTTTTCCACGATGTGGGCAGGCTGTGCCCCCTCTTTCCCATGATTCTGGATCCGCTCCTGACATCAAGCTTAAGATCATACCAGAGAACCCTTGAACTTGTGAGGCAGGCGCGGATCTGGGGGGCACCCACACCCGGCGTATGCCCCTTTCGGCCAACAAAATCTGTAAAATTGACCGGGAAATTCTGAAATTTAGAGCAAATCATCGAAATTCACTGCAGATTTCAATGTTTCTAACACAGTGTGCCCCTCTTTCCCGAAATCGTGGATCCGCCCCTGTGAGCAGAGAGAGGTGTGTTTCAGACATACAAGACCATACATATACATACTCCACGAATGTTTGGCTGGAACGCGACCATGTGACAGCCTCCAGCAACCAATCAACCGCCAGGATTTTAGTGTCAGTTGACAGCACAAGACATCTCCGGAAACATCTTCAAGCGGCTACACGAACGAAAACATCAGAATGGTCCATGAGACATTTTTCTGACTGCCACACTTAGTAAAGCCAAAATGAGGGGTAGACCTGACTTTAATTGGTATTTTGCCAAACCTAACCTACAATGAATTCAGATTTTTTCGCGTTTACTCAGCTAAAATAAAGATATCAAAGTCGGTAAAAGAAGTGGCTGGTGTTTATCGAGGCTCGTCTGTGAACAGGTGGAAGAGGTAGAGACTGAACCCAAGCACCTAACCCCCATCTTTATTCCAAGATAAATTTACCCAGATCCGTGGTGCAGAAAATTACCACGTTTTAGAAAGGTGAAATTCAAAGAACTTTTTCTGAGTGATGCAGTCAGCAGGATGGGTTCTATCTTCATAGACGTCTTTTGGTCTGAAGCGCTCGGACTTGACTCCATCGTTACTATGTCTTGAACTCCAGTTTAGCTTGAACTCAAGTCCAGTAGGGCCAGTGGGGTGGCTCTGGCTTAGCCACAAGGCATCAGGGGAGCTAACATACCTAGATGACGTTCTCAGTACCAGAAGGTGATCGACACTCGATGAAGTTCTTATTACGTGCCACTCCGAAGGGGAGTCTCTAACTGGGGCAGCAACCCCCAACCTAGCCTAACAGACACCACTGTTCCAGCTGGGTTGGTAGGCCAACCCCATAGCATCATGGGGAAGTGGCACGTACCACTCCAAAGGGGAACTCCTGGCAAGGAAAATCCCCAGCAACCCTAACAGCCCAGTGGAGATCACTACTCCAGCTGGGTGGGTAGGCCTACCCCATAGCATCATAGGGAGGTGACTGACCGTCGATGATGTTCGTACAACATACCCGGTACCACTCCAAAGGGGAGCTCCCATCTACGAAAATCCCCAGCAAATACCCAACCTTGTAGCCCAACAGAGACCACTGCTGCATGGTGTTCATCTTCTAAACTGGATTAGTGTATCGATATATTGGTTAAGTACGGCAATAGTGAAAAGAAGCCACCATCATTAGCTACTTAATCCCATGCAGAATGGCCCACGCTGACGGACTGATTGAACCTATGGGATGCTTCGACCACAGTGGATGATGATGAAGTTGGCTATAACCTCCGCTGAGGGATACCTCCAAAATACAGATACAACGGACACAAAGCCTTTTGAAGCTTCAAGAGTTTCTGATAGGCTCTGTGAAGAGGGCACNAAGATGTTAAAATTTGACCGAGGTTTTCCACGATGTGGGCAGGCTGTGCCCCCTCTTTCCCATGATTCTGGATCCGCTCCTGACATCAAGCTTAAGATCATACCAGAGAACCCTTGAACTTGTGAGGCAGGCGCGGATCTGGGGGGCACCCACACCCGGCGTATGCCCCTTTCGGCCAACAAAATCTGTAAAATTGACCGGGAAATTCTGAAATTTAGAGCAAATCATCGAAATTCACTGCAGATTTCAATGTTTCTAACACAGTGTGCCCCTCTTTCCCGAAATCGTGGATCCGCCCCTGTGAGCAGAGAGAGGTGTGTTTCAGACATACAAGACCATACATATACATACTCCACGAATGTTTGGCTGGAACGCGACCATGTGACAGCCTCTAGCAACCAATCAACCGCCAGGATTTTAGTGTCAGTTGATAGCACAAGACATCTCCGGAAACATCTTCAAGTGGCTACACCAACGAAAACATCAGAATGGTCCATGAGACATTTTTCTGACTGCCACACTTAGTAAAGCCAAAATGAGGGGTAGACCTGACTTTAATTGGTATTTTGCCAAACCTAACCTACAATGAATTCAGATTTTTTCGCGTTTACTCAGCTAGAATAAAGATATCAAACTTGGTAAAAGAAGTGGCTGGTGTTTATCGAGGCTCGTCTGTGAACAGGTGGAAGAGGTAGAGACTGAACCCAAGCACCTAACCCCCATCTTTATTCCAAGATAAATTTACCCAGATCCGTGGTGCAGAAAATTGCCACGTTTTAGAAAGGTGAAATTCAAAGAACTTTTTCTGAGTGATGCAGTCAGCAGGATGGGTTCTATCTTCATAGACGTCTTTTGGTCTGAAGCGCTCGGACTTGACTCCATCGTTACTATGTCTTGAACTCCAGTTTAGCTTGAACTCAAGTCCAGTAGGGCCAGTGGGGTGGCTCTGGCTTAGCCACAAGGCATCAGGGGAGCTAACATACCTAGATGACATTCTTAGTACCGGGATGTGATCAACACTCGATGAAGTTCTTATTACGTGCCACTCCGAAGGGGAGCCCCTAACTGGAAAAATCCCCAGTAGCCCCAACCTAGCCCAACAGAGACCACTGCATCAGCTGGGTTGGTAAGCCAACCCCATAGCATCATGGGGAAGTGGCACGTACCACTCCAAAGGGGAACTCCTGGCAAGGAAAATCCCCAGCAACCATAACAGCCCAGTGGAGACCACTACTCCAGCTGGGTGGGTAGGCCTACTCCATAGCATCATGGGGAGGTGACTGACCGTGGTTGCCGTGGATGATGTTCTTACAACATACCACTCCAAAGGAGAGCTCTCAATTGGGAAAATCGCTAGCAATACCCAACCTTGTAGCCCAACAGAGACCACTGCTGCATGGTGTTCATCTTCTAAACTGGATTAGTGTATCGATATATTGGTTAAGTACGGCAATAGTGAAAAGAAGCCAGCATCATTAGCTGCTTAATCCCAGGCAGAATGGTCCACACTGATGGACTGATTGAACCTATGGGATGCTTCGACCACAGTGGATGATGATGAAGTCGGCTAACCTCCGCTGAGGAATAGGCCTACCTCCACAATACAGATAGGCCTACTACGGACACCAACCCTCTTGAAGCTTCAAGAGTTTCCGACAGGCTCTGTCATGTCTGTGAAGAGGTAACCAACAAGAATTGTGCAGTCTTCAACAACACAGGGGAATCCTCAACTATGCTTCAAAACTTCATGTAAGAAGATCATTCAAGTTTTTTTTCACAACAGGTGTAAAGGTACTATATGTACCAAGTGTCAACACCTGGTGGTACTGCTACTTCCATCTGTTGGAAGTAGAAAGAACTGAATCACTCCAGCGCTGTTGGCCTCCAAGCATTCTGAGGGAATCGGTGTTCTCGGCATCAGCTACCTTTGTCACAGACTTGGTTGATTGATTTGCTCCTATTGTCTCGGAATGGGTTCGTGCATGGTGACAAAGGGAGCAAGCACTAAGACCACAGATTAGTAAGTCTAAATGCTCTGATACGCAATTTCTGGCCAATCCTGATGAACAATAGACAAATCCCAAATTACCAGATCTGCGCACTTCCGCCGAAATCGTAAACAGAACCTCGACCTGAAACCAGCTGACGTGACGCAATCACAGATGCAGCAATGGACAACTCTGATGCGACGTCGTTGAAGTCACTGTCATTACTGTCGCAGGGTTGTCTGCGTCACGTCATTCAGTTTCAGACCGAGGTTCTGTTTACAATTTCGGCGGAAGTGCGCAGATCTTTCTCGTTTACGTCAATTTGGGATTTGTCTATAGTTGGTTGCCAAGAGCAGAGGGTCCCCAAGCCGTAGATCCCCTAGGTCTACACTCCAGAACAAACCCAACAGCAAAAACGCAAAAACGAAATGGCTGAACTGCCAATCAAGGACCAGAGGTTGGACAGATCAGCTCCAACTGCAGTACTCGGAAAAACTTCGCCCCTTTCTCCAGTTACAATTTCCACAATAACTGTTAACGTGTTGATGGAGAATGCTCTCTGGTTAAACATGCAACAGTTGATCAATAACTTCTAATTTCACTCTGTAAACATCATCAAGGACCATCTAAATTGGAGTCCATTCAGATTAGAAATACCACACGCTGAAGTGACAAAGAAGAACCATATACAGCATCTAAAGACAATTGCGTTTTGGTTAACGCAAGCTCTTATGGATCCCATCTCTTCAAACCTTTTGCCTGTGGTCTGCAACGCCTGAGAAACTTGGGCCATTTACGGACCCTACCACTCCCCACAAGTGCGAGAGTTGGAGCATTTGCATATTTGTATTTCATTTTTCCGTCAGGGCTGACGCTATAGCATTATTGGCCCTGGTAAGTACAGAGGACACCATCTCAAGCTACTCATGTTCCCCACTTGGATGGGGTCTTTTACTTGTCCTTGCAAAGACACAAGGTACAAGGCACCACGACTTACTGTCAAATGCGACGGACTGAAGAACCGGGAATGAAACCCCATATGGCCCGGTCTGGATTCAAACCCGGACCTGCCACTTGCTATGTGGACGTGATAACCACTAGGGTATCAGGCTCCTTTGCATCAACCCTGATGGTTCAGGATGGGTCTGCACTGGAAATGACGCTGAGGTCTTGTCGGAGGAGAGGAACACTGTTTCCGAAGAACGAGCAATTTTGTTGCAGTAGTATAGAGTTTCCGCAAAGCCCCCGAAACGCCAACGCAAACGTCTATCCTTTTGTTCGGTGCTCTCTTCGTGGCATCGAACAACGGGTTTGGCTTTCACGTTGGCGTTTCAGGGGCTTTGCAAAAAGTCTATAATATGTAGATTGACGAAATACTTACCATGACAACCCAAAGCCTAAACTCACACAAACGTACGACAAATACCAGTACTCCAGTACCTGATGGGAAGAACGATCTTGTCCATCTGTCTGTCTGTCTATCCACATAACAGCATAATCCCGATTTCTCTCATACTTGACTTGCGGTTACAAAGTTATCACTGGAACTGAAATCCCGGAAATCGGTGGCGGAAGTGACCGGTTGTCAAAACTTTCCCCTTGCAACTGAAGATTTCCCCAAAAGACTGACCTGCAGTCAAGAAGTTCTCTCCAGAACACAAATCTCAGAAATAAACTACGAAAGAGATAAACTAGGAGACAGACCGTAAGCCAGACAAACGCCTGACCTGTGGCCACGAACTTGAAGTTCTAGTCTGCAGCAAACATAATCCAAGAAGTCTGACAAGATTCTGCACTCTCCGCTAGCCAAGAGTCTAACAGATATCCTCAAGTTTCAGTTTGACCTGTCGCTGGCTGTGGTCAGGATGAAATTCTCGCCTGAAATGTAGATCACTGCACCCATAGCTCCACCTCACAAAGTGTAAGCAATGTTACCTGCCCAGTTATTATGATATACCGCCCGATATACCTATAGCAAGATCAGATACCACCAGACCAGCCAACTCATCATGAGAAACGACAGTGCGTTTTTTGGTCTACCACAGAGCTACAAGCGGTTAGCTGCAGCTACATGATGCTACACAGCCTGATAACGTGGTCATACCTGACTTATGGAGGTATGACAGGTGCATCTTATGAATGAAGGCTATAGGTTTCATGTAATCCAAACATAGGTGTGACTAGTAGACACCTCCCCCACAACATGTACCGTCATTCGCATCGGCTGAACTTGCCGACGGTCAAGTCATGTCAACCAGAATTGGCAGCAATATCTTCGTCCAAGGTCTTGCCAGTGAAGGCCTCGGATTGCGGTGTGATTCGGATCCACCCCCCACCCCCATATCTGGCGGCGACACAGCAGAAAATAACAAATAACAGGGGTGGCTCCAGGATTTGGGAAAAGAGGGACGGTATCAATTTGGTGGTATGAACATTGAAATCGGCGACGAATTTCAATGATTGCTCCAAATTCCAGATTTTCACAGTCGATTTTACAGATTTCTTGCCCAGAAGGATAGGCACGTGCCCGGGGTGCCCCCTTATGGATCCCACCTCAATTACATGTACATGTGCGACCAGATGCAGCATGTAGGCTGAAGGTGGCAGTGTGCAGAGACCTCACATTTTGTGGCACACCCTGTAGGCCACTGCCCATCCAGGAAACACTGAAGGGTGCAAGAATCTAAAGTATGTATGATATATACCTGCCTGCACACCTTTTCTTTGATCACCCTTTGATAAACCCCATTGATCTGATTGATCTGATTAAAATGTTCAATATCATTTCTGGTAGTAATCATTAAGGTAAATTCTGGCCGATATGTTAGCTCGTTAATCTAGCTCACCACAGGGTAAGGCCAAGGTATTATAGGTAAAACCAAAAGTTCTCTCCTGGAGTTCGTCCTCTCTCATGGCCACTGGATCCTAAGTACGGCTCTACAACTATCAGTTTACTAAGGACGTGGCGTCTTGTACCCTTCTTACTTACAGTGGTCACCCTACCACAAGATGCTATTAGCTCCTAGAAGGGCATCCCCATCCTCCAACTGCAGGACTCCAACAGGAAGAGGAGCCAGACCAAGGCCCTGTTGTTGGAGCATATGAAGAGGAGCAAGACCAAAGCCCTGCAGTGGGAGCGTTTGAAGAGGAGCGAGACCAAAGCCCTGCAGTGGAAGCGTTTGAAGAGGAGCGAGACCAAAGCCCTGCAGTGGAAGCGTTTGAAGAGGAGCGAGACCAAAGCCCTGCGGTGGGAAGATGGGATATCCCTCTCAGGAAGAAGATGAACCAAACGGCAAAGTAAAAATACATTCATTTCTGGGCCAGATGGTTGACAGGCATGTTTCAGGTCAAGTTTGTTGGTACAGAGGGCAGGTGTTTAAGAACCGACGCCAGGTGCCTGTCTAAACACAAGGATCACATGACAAAATACATAAGATGAGGAAGGTCAAGATGGTGTAGCGCACACACTTCTCGCATCTGTGGTTGTCAGTTCATCCTCCTCGCATGCTGGTCCACAATGAGAGCTTCCCTGTCTACATTTTTCCATTCTCAATTCGAGTTTCTAGGCAGCAAATCGAAGACCAGCTAATGCCTGTCCCTAAGGGGCAAGAATGTCAGGGGCCATATATAGACGCTATGCACGTGACGTCATCAGCGAGGTGACGCCATGTTGGATGGAACGTTGTGACATGCTGAGGCAGTGCATCTGACCACGTGCTCCGCCCATTTTCCATCCAACACGTGGCGTCATACCCATTGATGACGTCATTTGATGACGTCAGTGCATAGCCTCTATTGATGAAGGCTTCGCAACTTTGCGTGCACGCAAATCTATTTTAAGGCAGTCAGTTAACAATAGGGCCTGTGCAGCCAAACAAAATAGACTTGCGTGCATGCAAAGTTGCGAAGGGGGCGTGAATATGGCCCCAGAACCAGATTGTAATGGTGTAGTTCACAGTGGAAGATCCACGTCTGTCCAATCTGTGGTTGTGGGTTCGAGCCTCCTTGCAAGCAGGTCCACAATGACAGCTTCCTTGTCAAATATGTCCCCATTTCTCAATCCGGGTGTCTAGTTAGCCGAGCCTGGCTAATGTCCCTGTCCATTTTAGGCAAGAATGTCACAATCAGATTGAAGATAAGGGACACATTCTTCACAGCTTCTGTAATCACAACATTCCTTCTTGCCATAAAAAGGTGATGACTGGGGAAGTGGCACTTCACATTTTTCAGACGTCAGAGCCATGACATATTGACAGATACAGTGAATGGGGTGACAGACATCTGGATTGTCAAGGTTGACATCGGTGCCAGACAAGTCAATGTTTGGGAATTGAATATTTGGGAGTGAATGGGGTGATGAAGCTGTCAGGGAGGCAGAGTGGACATCAGTGCCAGTCAAGTCAAATTCCTGGTCCGACCTAACCAGATGATAGAAACGGCCGTACCGGTCAAGATTTTTTGCAGGGGCCAAGCTTGTCTCTCACATTTCGTGAAATCCTCACACCAGGGGGTGGATCCAAGATTTCGGCAGGTGGTTGTGTGACTCGAGGATAGCTACAAGTTTGGTTGAAGGAGGGTGTCTATGCTGAGGTGGTCTGCATCCCCAGGATAGTGGCCACAAGGGCTGTTGAAGGCAGATGCCCACAATGAGGGGGGTCTGGCTTATCTGACAAAAACCGTTGATTGCTGGGACAAGGCAGGGTGTGGACCCCCGGATCCCACCTAATATAGAGGTGACATGAACATCTCAATGCCGTTCTTGTTGATTGTATCAAGTAGTGACTCTGCCAAGAACCAAACTGCGGGGATCTCAGCACGGAGGGACACTTTGTGACCAACTGAGCCAATGCACGGGACGTCCTGAACAAGCTTCAAGATTGGCCCCAGATGACCACTCTACACGTGCAATAGATAGAAAGGAAACATGGGGTATTCAACACTTGGTTATCGAAGACTTGTTCAAATGTAATAAGACACGTACACCATGCCTCTGGACATGTCGGAAAACGATTTTCACCAATGGACGGGGCAGAACCACGAAATAAGTTTAATGAATCAGTTATTCAACATTAGACTCAATTCTCAGCACGTTTTTAACAACAGTAAAGATTAAACCATATGTAATTGTATACGAATTTGTGCGTTCAGTGACCAAGAGAAATTGTGAATGGGGAATCGTTCTTCTGAAAATGGTCTTTCTTGTGGTTTTGGCTCAGGGCCTAGTCTAGGTTCTTTTCGTTCACTTTGTTTGTTTGTTCAATATAAAAGTCTTCATGAACTAGGTCTTCCTATTATCATAAACTAACCTGTCAAATTATATATCTACTTATTATTGGACATGTATGGCTGATATATACTGGATTTTTATCCCAAGTTTGGAAGAATTGAATGAAAATGACAAGAAATGAATTATGGTGAGATTGATTTGTGTGTGAGATGCCTGATAAAAAGCTACACATTGTCTGAGCTTGCGAAGAAGCGACGATGTCTCCCTCAATAAAAGATAATCTCAGACATGGGCGTCTGCCAAAGGCATGAGATAATCCTTGGCAGACCGAAGGAACCACAAAATAAGGAGATCCATGAGTTGACTGGTTTTGTCTTCCACCCCTGACTGAGGCACAGTGAAGTCAGAGAACCAGTCTTTTATGGATCTGCAAGCGCGGCAGAGGCTTCAAGGACCATACAAAGAAGCTGCACTACCACAGAAGTTTTCGAACTTAGAGGAGGTTGTGGCGGCATGTGCTGCCATCTGAAACCTTGCGTCAGATGTGCTACGGAGAAGCTTTTAAGCCGAGCGCACATCGACGTTGCAACTGGAAGCAACTGAACACAACAGCCACTATCGATGTGCGCTGTTCGACTGGTCATTGCGGCAACAAGTGGCACAATCCAGTCTTCAATCTGGAGCGCGCACTTCGAACAGGCAACTGAACTTAATCCTACACGGAAATTGTCGATGTCTTCCGAGCGGACCACTCGGGATTCCATCACATGACCAGGTGTGCTCCACAAACAAAGGAAATTCACTGCCAGAGCCCACACATCGACAGCGACTGAAGAGAACTAGAAGCAACGTTTGGCAACGAGAGAACATGAGCAACTGGCTGGAACTAGGGGCAACGGTCGGCAATAGCGTTGCCGGGGCACGCACATCGACCTGTTTGAGCATCTGATCAGTTGCTGCTGTTTCCAGCCAGTCGCCCACCGTTGCCGGAAACGCCATTGCCGGTAGTTGCTTCCAGTCGCAAGGTCGATGTGCGCTAGGCTTTAAATGTAGAGGAAGTTTTGCCATCTAAGACTTGCTTCTGACGCCCTTACACCAGAAGTTTTTAGATGGAGTGGATATTGAGCCATGTGCCACCAAACAACAACAAAATCTTTATTCTGATGCAGACACATTTACTACTGGCCATCAACAGGCACCAAATGAATGAGTCAAGTGACAGTGCCGATGGATACTTGCCGACTGCAGCAAGCATGTTTCTTCATCAACGCCACAAGGGTCTTGGGAACTATCGGGTTTCAAGTACAGATGAGCAGACGCATACAGCATCCAACCTGTTGAAACCATGATTACTCACGATCTTGAGCATTTTATTCAAATCTGAGACCTCCTGAATGGTGCTCGAAGCGAACCACTCGGTTATATTACTCAGCTGCGTTTCTGACGAGTGGTACTTTCACGTTTCTTGCCGATGCGGGGTAACAGGGTCAAAATGACGGCGGCAAGTTGTTGCATTTTGTGAGTTGTAGTTGGCATGGTTGGAGTGTGAATTAAGCGCAAACAATGAGTCACAACGAATACGCAATACGGAGTCTTCGCCAGTGTTTTGTTGCCTTGCAGTTGTGCAGACATGCGGGATGTCACATCGCAATGAAATGTGTCGTTTTAAAATAACATGGCTTAACTTTAGGACAGCATTGAATCAAAACGGGCTTGATGTCAACACAGAGAGACAGGAACATGATGAGAATGAAAGTGAGGCACGAAATGTCCTTATAAGGATGACACGTCCAAGAATGAAATGTAAAGGGACAATACATTTTATAAAAAGTCCAGGAAGGAATAGTCCCAGGCTGGCCTTCATCACAACGGGTCCCAAGGACTTGTTGGTATGAAAGATGACTGGTCTTCTATCCATCTGTAGGGCAAAAACACAGGAGGCGCCAAGAACCACTGATTACCTCCTGATCTTTCACCATCAGGATGCCTGGTCTTCGTGTGCGGAGGCAAAGGGGACAACGGGAACAAGCACTAAGGATCACTGATTACCTCAGGATGTTGATGAACTGGCCCAAGCTGGTCTTTCACCCTCAGGATGCGTGGTTCCTTGTGTGTGATGACAAAGGGTGAGCAGTAAGGACAACAGATTACGGTATCTCAGGACAAACTGGCCCAAGCCGGTCTTCCACTATCAGGACATGCAGGATGCAGGTCCTTGTCAGTGGTGACGAAGCTTTAAGGACACCGTGGACACGACTGATTAACGTAAGAGGACAACCTACCGTCATGTTCTGCATATTCCTCCAGCTGACCAGCCGTCGATGCCTGTGTCTATACATATCCATCGCTCTGTTCAATCTGTCCCGTTCACTCGGGTTCCACCCTTCCACTCCAGCCATGTCGACCCTTAAACAATGTATCCAAATCGCTATACAAATTGGAACAAGGGGCTATTTCGACCCTGTCCAAATTTACCTCCCCGAATGTCTAAACATAGCCAACCCCAATGAAAATGTTCACCAGAATGGGTCGTGTTGAACAACCTCAAAGAAAGATATTGAGGTGAATGGGGAAGATAGCTGGAGAACTCTGCAGAGTACAGACTTGACATCATTGTACTATCTAAATACGTTATTGTTGACTCTACTATTGAAGAGTTCCTAGGAAATCTATGAATCAAAAGATATTTTTGTGACTCTCCAGAGCATGGTTTCTATAGTGTTGTACTATTTATACTCACAATTGATTACTTCGCTATCTGAGATTGTCTGGGAAATCTTGTGAATCAAAACATATATCAAAGACTCTTCGATGTAGGAATAATGGATTCTACAAGTGTTTATAATGATAGGGGGCTGATCGCAGCATTGGAGATTGTCAAAGACTGGGTTGACATATAGGCCTAGCGGGATCTGTAAACATTATTGAACTGAGGAGTTGAGTGCGGCCCAGGACACCTCAGATCAGCTCTCGAAATACAAGTCGGACAAGTTGTAGGCCTACTTGAGGGCAAAAGGAACCTCAAACAACAACTCTAATCTTGTCAACAAGGCATACATCAGGCGGGAAGGTCATTGATTTTGGCTAGTGTTTTTGAATGAACTCTTCGCTGTAATCTGGGTTATGAAGTTTAAGCAACCCTCAGATTGGAGACAGCAGTCATTTGAAGCTCTCATCTTGTCCTTGAGGTTGTCAAAAATCTTGGCCCACAAGTTGATACAATGGTTCGTTTTGAAAGGACCTAGGGCACAAAACTGCCAGCGCAATCTGGGTTAGGGAGAGAAGCACTTTAAAAGTCCTGAAGGTGATAATGATGTCTATCT